>JAMQGT020012747.1:0-110219 GCA_024447675.2 Pterophyllum scalare | reverse complement strand
GTTTTGTAACTCTGCTTTCGTTCAGTTACGTATTGCTGGACACCTCGCTCATACCGGGTCTGACTGAGTTTTTCTTCGGAGCTACTTTGATCCTTTGAGGCTCTGATTCCACACGGTGCTGAAACGTTCTTCAGAGATGTTGGTCCATGTTGACATGACAGCCTCACACAGCTGCTGCAGATGTGTCGGTTGCATCCATGGTGAGAGTCTCCCAAAGATGCTCTGCTGGACTGAGATCTGTGACTGTGGAGGCCTCTGAGTGCAGTGAACTCATCGTCATGTTCAAGAAAGCAGTCTGAGGTGATCTGAGCTTTGTGACGCAGTGTGTTCTCCTGCTGGAAGCAGCCATCAGGAGATGGTACATGAGGCCATAAAGGGATGCACAGCAGCAACACTCAGGGAGGCTGTGGAGTTTAAACGATGCTCAGCTGGTACTG
Organism: Pterophyllum scalare; assembly: GCA_024447675.2. Taxonomy (NCBI): domain Eukaryota; kingdom Metazoa; phylum Chordata; class Actinopteri; order Cichliformes; family Cichlidae; genus Pterophyllum; species Pterophyllum scalare. The sequence continues at coordinate 109,782 of JAMQGT020012747.1, read as the reverse complement.
AGGGGCCCGAAGTGCCCCAGGAAAATCTCCCCCTCACTACCACAGCAGCAGCAGCCTGAACCTCTGACACAGGGCAGGATGGATCTGTGTTTTCATGCTGTTTACTCCAAACTCTGACCTGACCATCTGAATGCTGCAACAGAAACTGAGAGTCATCAGACCAGGCAGCATTTTTCTGTAGCCTCAGTTTCCTTTTCTCAGCTGACTGGAGGGGCACCTGGTGTTCTCTGCTGCTGCTGTTGTGCATTCAGAGATGCTCTTCTGCACACCTCGGTTGTAACCAGTCGTTGATTGCGGTCCTGTTTCCGATGAGCTCGAAGCAGTCTGCTCATTCACCTCTGACCTCTGACCTGAATAAGAGAGCTGCTGCTCTGTCTCAGACCTGCTCTGTAAACTAGAGATGGGAGACTCTCAGCAGATCAGCAGTTTGTGACACACTCAGACCAACAACCACGTTCAGAGTCACTCAGATCACCTTTTTGAGCTCTAACATTTGTCTGATTCAGCTGTTTCACAGAGGAGTTATCACTTCTGTTGCCAGGATATGGGATGCTTTTAAAAGTCAGGACCAATAATGGAAGCATCTCCATAGATCCACTAATTCTACCAACTGCATGTTTGTAGTTTGAAAGTTGAATTTGTAAAATTAATCAGAGAACAGCAGTCTGACATGGGGCTGGGCAAGAAATTGAAATTTGATTTCAATTTCAATGTCAAACAATCTCAAAAACAGGTGCATTATGGGTTAATTACTATTAATTATCAAGCTGGAAATCTACGCTGTAATCTGACCTGCACCTCCCGAGAAATATCAAATAACGTCCATTATGTCCCCACCAATCACGGAGCATGATTAGCAAGGGACGACAGGGAGATGTCCTGGACCGCACCGCACCCTGATTGCCCCGCCCCCCGCAAACCGATTGGACTCACGTCCCTGCCAATGTTAATACCAAACCTTTGAATAGATGTGCAGGATCTGTCAGGATGCTGTGGCACTAAAAGAGGATTTTTTCCATAATCGAGCAGCCACGGTCTCTTTAACCAGTTTCAGATTTTTGTCTCACACACTCAAAGTAAAGATCATGAAATGTCCCTCAGACAGTCTGAGCCTCAGTAACTGGATTCAACAAGCAGGTTCCAGCTTCTGCGGCTGTGATGAGTGACTGAGACCAGCAGGTGTCAGCTGTCCTCACACTGACTGTGTGAGCATGTTAGAGAGGCAGGCAGCATGCTCCTGGAAACACAAAGAATCGGTGCTCGTTCTCCCGGACACAGCTGAGGGCCCCCAATGAAGCTCTGCTCGTGACCCTCAAGCATTTAGAAAAACTCCTTCCACACCTGCAGTCAGTGTGATGAGACTGAGCTGTGGAGAGCATGTGAAGCAGCAGGAGTGTTTCTCCTTTTGCAGCATAAGCTGCTTTCACAGTGTTAGTACATGATCCCGGGATCAAATGTAGGTCAAAGGAGACCTTTCTTTTGTTCTCACTTACACTGAGCAGCCATTGATCCCACAAAGTTTACCCACAATGCACTTCTTGAAGTTTCCTCCAGTGGCATCCAGGGTACCAGGGCTGGTTTCTGCAGACGTCAGCTGCAGTTTGTTCAGACTGTGATGGATCATCAGTGATCCTCACAGCTTCTCAGAGAACAAAACCAACGGATCAGGAACGCTGGGAAAAGTAATCACAGAGCTCTGAATCCGGGCCCACCCTGTGTGCTCTGAGGGCCTATAACCCTGAGACCTCAGCCTGACTGCAGTAGACGTACCACATGACTGTGGTGTCAGTGAAGGCAGCAGCTTGAGTCACCGCCATTACCTTTAACTGAGCCTCTTGTTGTTGTGGATGTTGGCGTGACAGTGGCTTCAGTCTGCCCTTCAATTTAACCTGCAGCTCATTCTCCATCCAACCGTCCACATACCTGCCATCCCCCTGACTGATGACATCACCGCGACCACACCCTGTCATTACCTGGGTCATTACCTGGGCAGGTCGTCCCTCCTCTGAGCTGCACTTCTAGATGCTGTTTCTTCGTGTGAACTCCTGGAAGTAGATGTTCATGATCACTGACTCTCTGTTAGCTAATCTTTGAACTGTAAAACCTGCAGGTCACAGTGTGTCCATCACACCTCAGAGTCCACGCTCCTCAGTCCACGCAGACTTTTCTGATGTTACTCTGGGCGCCTGGTGATCATGACCCTCACGGGGTTATTGAAGCAGAGGGCGTGCTCCTGCTGCTGGCACCGCTCATGTTAGCCACTGAGTTTTCTTACTGTTAGACTCACTGACTCGTCATTGATTCAGGAACAAGCTGGTTGGAGCGCTCTCACCTCCCTCTGCTGGAGGCTCAGGTGACGATCAGCTGAACTGCAGCGTGTTTCCCCTTCCCCTTTGCCCAGCTGTGTCAGCGGACTAAAACAAATACGCTCCCAAACAAGCTTTTTGGGGTTTTTTTGGTGCAGTTACTTTTCCCTGTTCACTGACATATACAGCACCCTCTGGTGGCTAAGCTCTGCAGTGCACTACAGCACATGTCGTCAGTACGCTGTAAAGCTGCAGTAGAACGAGGAGGCCTGTGTCTGCTAACCCTGTTTTATTCTGTTGTTTAGTTTGTTGGCAGTCACGTGTCCTGGTCTGTGATGTATACCCACTTAAAATGATACTCGGTCCGAAGCATAAAATTGTAGCGTAACAGTTAAGGTGTAGAGGCACCACTGTTTAATTACAGGTGATCAAACCCTTCCAGATTTGATTAACCTGCTGGTCTCAGATCTGATAAAACAACTTGCCTCAGACGAGCATTGATCCTCTGCTGATTGGCAGCACAGATAGCCAGTCACAGTGATTGTGTGGTCAGTGATTAGAGGAGGTGAAGCTGAAATAATCTGCAGACAGATGATCAGATCAGCTGACTGGCTGACCTCAGATCTGTGATGTGCTCAGATATTCAAACATCCTCTTGAACTGTGATGACTCAGAAGCTGCACGACTGCCTAACAATCAAACATGTTCTGATACCAACGGCAGATCCTCATGACTGATACCGATCGATGAGCGAGGCTTCAAACAGCCGGAACAAGGATAGCAACCAACAGACTGCAGAACAGCTTCAGTACTGACTAGAACAGGTTCTCCAAGTCACATCTAAATGAACCCTTAGGCCTACTCACCGAGTACTTGAACCTCCTCAAGGAGCTCTCCAGCCAACAAGGATCCACTTTGACTTTAGACTTTTGACACAGTGTGTTTTTCTATTTGAACTTTGAACCTTTTTCAGGCTTCAAGGTTCTTTTTCACTTCGATGTGTAAGACAGGCTGAGACCAAACAACAGCAACAATAAATAATAAAGTAAGACAATAAAGTGAATCCAAGTAAACTTCACTGTGAACAAAGGAGCAGCATTTAGGGTGGTGTTCACAGCATTAGAGTAAGCTGCATTTTTTTATGTCCAGAGTTCCCTTTAAGGTCATCATCTGGTCTTGTCACTGCTGCATGGGTATATGTTGTGAATAACACAAGGAAAATATAAGGCTAACTGTTGACGTACATCAGTATTTCCTGTCATCTTGCTTTTATGCTTGCGAGGCCCGAGACCAGGCTCAGGCCGGCCCGAGACCAGGCTCAGGCCGGCCTGAGAACAGGCTGTGTTCTTTCGATTGTAATAAGTTGGTTCATCTCCTTCCATTTTCTTCTGAATTGAGAACAAAGTTTTGGGTATTTCAACAAAAGATTTTTTGCTTTCCAGCCAGAAATATTTGAATCCCAGTGGATGTCTGTTAAACTCTGACAACAAACCAGTGACATGAGATTTACCTGCTGCATTTCAGCAGGAGCCCAAAGGCTGATTGGAAAGTGACTTGTTTTAAAAGTTTTCTGAGTCACGAGTTTCGCCTCAGTGCTGTCTTGGAGCCGTCAGCTGACGGGCATTATGGAAAAGGCCAGCTGTATGGTGGCGTAACTGGGATGTCTGGATGCGTCCTGCTCTATGGCTGTCTGTGTTTACAAACCCAGATCCTTTAAAAAGCTCAGCTATCTTCAGATTTGGATTCCAGATTTCATTTCCACAAACATAATCTCTGTTTTTACCTGGATACATCCAAAGCCTGCTCAAACATGATTGGTCAGTAGGACTGCAGACAGAAACCTGCAGGTTTCATATTCATATCCAGATGTGTGTTCATAGAGATCACAAGCTGGCGCTCTGCTCAGGTGAAGTTTGCTGTGAGCCTTAGCGTCAGTCGAGCAGATTCTCCTCAGAGCTCACAGGAACCTCCTGATGGACCACAATAACTGCATGAAGCACCTTTGATGAGACATGAACCCCACAAAAAACTGCATGAGCGAGTTATTAGAGGAGGAAGATAAAAAGTTACAGGATCATTAAATCAGAGGATTTCAGACCGAAGGCAGAGGGACAGGTGTGTGCAGGTGTTATGGGTACAGGAACAAAAACAGCTGGAGCTGCAGCAGGGAAACAGATCATGGAGGAGATTAAACCCCTTTAAAAGTCTCCCTGCTGCTCAGACTCAGAGCTGAAGTAAAGCACAGATTAACAGAACATCGAGCCGTGTTCTCCGGGTTTTTCAGGTGCAGTTTGGTTCCGTGTCCACTCATCTCACCTGTACGTCCTGTCTATGTTTCAGGGGTCCTCAGGACACGTGTTTTGAAGGTGGGGTGTTTCCAGCCATCCTCAGCTTCCCCTCCGATTACCCTCTCAGTCCTCCAAAGATGAGGTTCACCTGCGACATGTTTCACCCCAACAGTAAGTCCACCTGAGGCTGGTGCAGGCTCTGCCCCTCACCTGCACACACAGCTTCTGTTCTCACAGGGATTGTAACGGTTAAGGCTGCGTTCACACTGTATGTCTGTGTGTAGAGAAGGTGATTTGATGATGATCCTCTTTCCCTCGCAGTGTTTTAATCCTGTTTGGAGCCTCGTTCTCAGACTCTGATCAAACACTTAAAGCTGAGGCCTACCTCAGGTATACCTGTTTACCTGAAGTAAGCAGGTACAGCTGTCCTGTTTGGAGTACACACATGGTTTCAGTCTGTTCTGAGAGGGAAACACTGACACATCAGCACTGACTCTTCATCACCTTCACTGCCTGCTGGGGAACTAAGCTGCACATCAGTCACGTGACGAGTCGTGACACGAGGCTGCATTGTCACAGTAACGGGAGAAACCCGCTGAGAGTCAGTTTGACTTCAAAGCCGTCATTTGACATGTCGCCGCGCAGCAGCGCTACACACGCTGCTAGCATGTTGTTAGAGTGCTATCATTAGTGCACTGAGCCCTGATGTCATAGCAGGGAGACAGTCTGAGCACGCTCAGTCCTGATTAGAGGACAGGCTGCTTGCTGCTGGCCCATCATCATCCTGCACCAGCATGGCCCTGAGCTGAACTTCCTGCTGCAACTGTATCATCTGCTCGTCCATCAACAGCCTGCAGCCGCCGCAGATGAAACACACGAAGAAGAAAACATCCAGCGAGCCTGAACCTCCTCAGAGGAGTCAAAAAAACGGGCTCAGGTTTCAAAAGAAGAGAAGAAAATGGGTCAACTTTCTGAGCTGAACACATTCACGTGCTTCAGCTGAAGGTTTACTCAGCATCAGTACTCTGTGGTGAGGGCCAGACAGGTGAGGCCGGGACAGGTCAGTCTGGGATTTCAGCCTGCAGCTCAGTGAGAGCATCACTGTGAAACCGAAGGAGGTGCAGTGAGGGTTTCTGTCACTTGCCTTGTTTCCTGAATTGTTGGAAGCTGAGATTATATTATATGATTATAGTCTGTGATGATATGAAATCACATTCATTGCTCAGCTCTGTGTAACAGCAGCTGATGAAAAGCTGCAGCTGTCAAAGCAGGAACGACGGCAAGCCGACAGGAAGCACTTTGCACACTGATAACACGGCGAGATCTTTGATGGAAACTGATAACCTCGTGTTTCCTCTGAATGCCGCCTCACCTGACAGGTAAACATGTTGCTCTTCTGCACCTGTGAGGACTCGACAGCCACCCGTCCCACGCCTGAACCGTCCTGTTTCCAAACATGTCCTCACTGCATGTGTTCAATAAAGTTTTTACTTTCAATACATGAACTAGTTTCCTATAAAAGTCAACATTAAGCCCCCAAAACACCCAGCATATATGTTCAGGTGAATAGAGTAGAGTAGAATAGAATAGAGTAGAATAGAGTAGAATAGAATAGAGTAGAATAGAATAGAGTAGAATAGAATGCCTTTATTGTCGTTATACAGAATGAACAATGAGATTGGAGGTAGATGGACTTTGTCACTTTTGAAGAAGCCTTGTGTCTAAACCTTTAACACAAAAATGTTCAACAGAACAAAAACAGCTGTGAGCAGTGATAATGATCTTCCTCCTCCTCCTCCTCAGTCTATCCAGACGGTCGGGTCTGCATCTCCATCCTCCACGCTCCGGGCGATGATCCTATGGGATATGAGAGCAGCGCGGAGAGGTGGAGTCCAGTCCAGAGTGTGGAGAAGATCCTGCTGTCTGTGGTCAGCATGCTGGCAGGTAATCATACACCTGTGTGTGATGTCATCAGGTGTGAACCACACCTTACCTGTTTGTTAACTCCTCTGTTGTCCCCTCAGAGCCCAACGATGAGAGCGGTGCGAATGTTGACGCCTCCAAAATGTGGCGGGAGGACCGAGAGCAGTTCAACAAACTCGCCCAGAAGATCGTACGCAAGTCTCTGGGCCTGTAGAGATGATGTCATCAACCTGCGCCGTGTGTGTGTGTGTGTGTGTGTGTGTGTGTGTGTGTGTGTGTGTGTTTACAGCAGAAACAATGTGTATAGACACACAGAGTGGCTGAGATGGACAGACCAATAAATAAACTGATGGACGGAAGCCAATCAGAGGTCACAAACCAAACGCTATGTCATCACCAACACGATGACTTCATCACCACCTTCACTCCGACAGCAGCAGCAGAAACGGTGTCACCACCGTACCTCCTCTGTCTCCTTTACAGGAGAATATTTCTCAATAAATTCATGAAAATCCAAATTTAAACTTGTTTTTTATGAGATTGGATGAAATCGTATTTTCTGCATGAAGTCGTTGGTGTCCCGTGGCGCCCCCAGCTGTGCTATCAGCGTAGAGCGGGCAGTTGTCTGCGTAGAGGAAGATCCGGTTTGAAGTCCAGGAAGTTTCTCATCATTCCGATCAGTTTTAAGCTTCAGGGAATCAAATGTGTCATTTGGGATTGTTTGATGTCTTCAGTCAGGCTTCATGATTTACTGCTTCTGTTTTTATCAGGTCAGTTTTCACACGGGCAGCTTGAAGAATGAGGGCTGATACCGTTCGTCATGTGATGCTCATTCGCTGTAAAGGTGTTTCAGTGTAACGGGGTTGCTGATCGGTCAGTCGTCTTCATGCGGCTCCTTTTTCTGTTTGGTCGCTGCTGTCGGCGTGAAATCACTTTGCTAAATGTGGACTCAGACTGGACGTCTGATTGGACAGAAGCTCTGTGGCTTCTCTCGATGGGACTTCATGCACTTTATCTCTTCCTGAAGGAGGACGTCGCTATGTTTCGGCCCGTCACACCTGAGTTCACAGGTGGATTGTCCAAACGAGCTTTAGATCGTGGAGCTTTAGTTTGAAGAGTTTCTTTGGATTTGTCTGATTTAACAAAATAAAAACTACTAAGGGAAGCGTGTGAGCTGGTTATTCCTCGATGAAAATTGAGCTTATTTCTGAGCTTAAAGGTAAAAAAAACTGAAACCAGGTCCATATAAATTTATTAAAGCTGCTTTTCCCCTCAGCAGCAGAGACTTTTTTATAAATGTGGAGAGAGCTGGAAAGAGAAACAGGTAAAAACAGGTGTACTGATCTACTAAAGCAGTTAAATTACAGTCAGAGCAGCAGGTGAACCTTCACAATAGAAACTGAAAACTAGAAGCCGAAGTAAAATCTGGGTTTTTATTCTCTCAGTAAAATGTGTTTCTCTGCTGCTTCTCAGTTCATGTTCACGTGTCCTTTCTGTGGAATGAGAAACCATCTTTATTCAAATATTAAGAATCCTGCTGTTCCTCTGGTGTCCAGCAGAGGCAGCAGTGAGGCAGTCCCCCATAGACTCCCATGTTAAATATACATGTTTACAGCCTGATCCACTAACTGCTGTGGATTATTTCCCCCTTCATAACAGCTGTATCGGGGCGGAGGTTTCTATAACTCACCTCTTTAAATAAAGTTTTCATTATTTGGGGTGTGGCCTCTCTGATTGACAGGTGGATGGTGACGCAGGCGGCTGTAGCTGCTAGCTGTCTGCTAGGCTCCCCCTCAGCTAACTGGAGTCCCTGAACTGGACCTCTGGACCGTGTTGGTGCTGTTGGAGCCTTTTTGATGCAATTATCAGACCAATGATATGACTGCTGTGGCTTCATTGGACTAACAGACCGTCCAGCAACTGAAGGACAAACAGAAGAATTTGATGCAATTTAACAAGAAACATTCAGAGCTCAACATCCTCTGAGCCTGACTTTATGCTGTGTGATCAGTAACACTTCATGTGAAGACTGGAGGGCCCAAAGCCTCAGATTCACCTGCTGCCTTTGTGCAGCGCCCGGTTTAACGCACCAAAACATGAGTGACTCAGGCTCAGCTGCCTGCTGTGGGCTCACATACGTCACATTTCTAAATAAAGTGGCATTTTATCCAAGTGTCACTAAAGCACAAACATCTATAAACAGCTGAGATCACATGCAGATTTAAACCTGTGCTTATCCTGGATCAGTTTGTCTTAATTTCACTGTGGCTCTGAGTCACAGCTCACATCACAAACGTAAGAAGTGTGCAGATAAAAAGGAAGAAAGGAGGGAGCCGAGCGCAGATGAGAGGGGTCGGCGAGGGAGTGACGCGTGATGGCGGCAGCTTCCTGTCTGAACCTGCCTCAGACATAAAGACATGAAAGAAACGGCAGCATCAGTTACAGAGCGCAGACAGCCCCACAGCTCATACCGGTACTCTGATTACCTGCTGTGTGCTCACACACCAGCACGCCCTCCCAGCACACTCAGGTGGACCTCTGTGAGCTCCATATTCAGCAGGGGACTCTGTTAGCTCACAATAATCCTTTATCTTAAACTGGGTCTCTGTACTACGCATGAGTCTTAGGGCCGTGTGAGAAAAAATTTAAACTGTGCATTTTGAGAATAAAGATTAAAGTTGTCGTTTCAAGTCAAACAACTGCCGCGCCACGTCTGCTATCCCCTCCAGAATGCCTCGTATTATCAGTTAGTGAAGCTATACTTTAGAATCAGTTTTAGTAACAAGGAAATTATTTCTCTTTTAGTACATAAACACGATGTAGTGACAAGTATGAGGACGTTAAACAGAAAGCTGCATCTGCTCAGAGGAAAAAACACACAAACTGGCAACGGAGAGACGCAAGGATATTGATGGTTGCACCTTGGTGCAGTACAGAGGGGACATGGTGAATCACAAGCTGATCGAGCTGTTTCATCTACCCGGCATTTTGTAGCGGGTATATCAGCTGTGGGCGTTATTTGACTTGAAATGACAAATTTTGGTTTTATTTTCAAAATGCACAATTAAATTTTTTTCCTCAGTGTGGCCCCAATACTCCTTTGTACGGTACATAGCCTCAGTCTGAAACAAACTAAAAAGTCCAGTCTGTGGTTGGCCAACTTCCGGAAGCACCCAGCGCTGTGCCTTCTTATAAAGATAAAAGTCGTTACAGAACTTGGAGAGCTGCCTGAAGCCTGAATCTCTGGCTCAGACATCAGTTTTGCAGTTTCAAAATTTCATCAGTTTCCGATTCCACTGCAGGTCAGCCACAGCTGTGCTGGTATTCTCCTACACTGAGCAGGTCTCTGGGAGAAAACGCCCCCAGTGATGTCAGAGGTCAGAGGTGCCATTCTGTCAGCTAAGAACAGGAAACTGAGGCTACAGTTTGCACAGACTCACCAACACTGGACAACAGCAGACTGGAAAAACTTCGCCCGGTCTGATGAGGCTCGATTTGTGCAGCGTTCAGATGGTCGATCAGCTCGGATCCATCCTGGCTCTTATCAGGTGCTCAGCCTGCTTAAACTTCTGAATCATTCATAGTTTTGCCACCGAGCAGATCTGGAACCAACCTGATTATTTATGGTCAGTAAAGTTAAAACTGACCTGGGATCTGCTGCTTAAGAACCAATCACATCTCAGCTGACATCAGGTTAGACCGTCCCCATCACTGCTTACAACAGGTAATAAAGATTCTTCTTTTTAGTACAAAAAAGGTGTGTGTGTGTGTGTGTGTTTCAGCACAGATTTGTGTAGTCGTGTGCATTCAAGTTTCATACAGCATGAGTGCAGACGAGTTTTCTTTAGAAACACTTTGAGAGATCTTATCAGATCACCACCATCACAGCTGACATTCCTCTGCTCACACACACACACACACACACACAGACTCACACACTCACACTCAGACTCACACTCACACACGTTTCTCTGTGTTTCTGAGCGCTCAGGTTCGAGTCTGAAACCTTGTTGACTGTAAACACTTGACTTCTTTAACCCCTCGGCCCCTCCTCTGTGTGTCTGAGGTCCTCGCAGGCTGTGAGCTGATGTATCTCCCTGAGCCGGTGCACATCCTGGAGCAGGTCGGGTACATGTTCAGTGATTTTCCTAACGACACGCTCGGAGCAGCTTTGTACCTGCGACCAACAGAAACTGCCACAGAAGTGTACCTGCTTTCAGTCAGTGATACAGGTAAATGCAGGTGTGTTTGACCCGAATCACATTTAAAGCAGGTGTGGCCTCCGCACTGAGGTCTGAGCCTTGGTGTGTCTCCGTGTGATGTTCCTCTGAGTTCATTTAATCTGATTTTATGAGCCTTTCGATGTGAGCACGCTCAGAGCCTGGAGCAGAGTTAACCAAACCTTTACCTCTGGTCTCACTTTTGACATTTGACCTGTTACAGTCTCTGCTGACGCTGTGGTCCTCACACACATGTTCAGGCACACCTGTCCTTCAGTGAAGGTGAACATCTGCTGATGTTTGCTCAGTGATTGCTGAAGGCTGAAACCAGCGTCACACACAGATATTTGCTGCTTTTCATCAACATGGTTTTAATTGTTTACTGATATTTTATAAACCAGTCTGAGAAAACAGGGCGGAGCTTCCTAATACGGGTTCAGGTTATAGGTTTTGCATAAACTAATAAAAATAAGCTCCATGAGTGATTATAATGGTTATTTCATGCTTCTGTGCTGAGCCTCCTGCAGAGTATTCTTCACTGCACTCAGACGGCGTTAAAGGCTGAAGCGCTCCTGCGGCTCGGGTCACGTGGGTGCAGTGATGTGAGCCTGAAAGGTCTCTGTGGGTTCATTCGTGTCTCTGCCTGCTGGACCAGATCCAGGCTCATGTTTAAACTGGGATTACTGGGGTTTAAACGTCTCCCATATCAGAACTGCTTTTCATGTCTGAGCAAACTGCACCTCGTCCACTCAGAGCAAATTCTGTAAAAATAACCCAGAAACCCTGATTTTAATTTGACCCTCGAACTCTGACCTCATGCAATGCATGCTGGATCTTCTCCAGAGAGTCCCAGTAACAGATTTTATAGAACACATGAACATATCTGCATTTGGATTTTAAACATTTTGATCACTGCTGTGTTGATGTTTTGGAGTCAGAAGTGATCAAACCTGGAAAAGAGGGTGGAGTGCTAAGTTATTACTATACGTTAGCTAGCGTTGTGATGCAGCTGCACCCACAGACTGAATGTGCGCGTCACACAGACACAGGTACCTGCTGATTAAACAACAAAGGCTCCAACAGCACCAAAACATACCAGAGGTCCAGGTCAGGGACTCCAGTTAGCTGAGGGGAAGCCTAGCAGACAGCTAGCAGCTACAGCCGCCTGTGTCACCATCCACCTGTCAGTCAAAGAGGCCACGCCCCTAACAACGCAAACTTTATTTATACAGGTGAGTTATAAACAGCTGGCCAAAACAGTTTCTGTATCAGGCTGCAAACAGACATGTCAGAGTTTCTTCTCTTCATCTTTCTCTTTAATAATCTCAGACTGATCGGGTGACCCTGATGGCAGCTGATGATGGCAGGCAGGTGGTAGGCGGAGCTATGCGTCACCTGAGGAATTCCTCTCTTGGATTGTCCGGTGACCCTGTGCAGGACCCCAGCCCTCAGCTTGGAAACACTGTGCCGAACCATGAGACAAATACTGGAGGAGAGTATAACTGTGTGTACTTTGTTTAGCTGATAATGTGTACTGTTTGTTACTGGATGCAGTACTATCAACAGACAGATGCATTCTGGGTAATTAAACGCATCTTAAACTCACCTGTGTGTGTGTGTGTGTGTGTGTCTGTGTGTGTAGCCTCAGGTGTGATGGCAGCTGATCTCAGGGGGCAGGTCAGACAGGTAGGAGGCGGGGCTCTGGCTCACCTGGGGAATTCCTCTGCTCTGATGAGCTGATGCAGATACAGACCTGAGATCAGTCACTTCTTCTTCTCCTCTGTCTTTCATCTCCTCCTCCTCCACCTCCTGCTGCTTCTCTCAGTCAACATGTTGTGACTCCAACATCAGAACTGAACTGCTGATTATTTATATTCATATTTTTATAGTGTTGGGAAAGAAGGCAGCCAATAATCAATCAGTCAAACTTTATTTATACAGCACCTGAGTGACAGAGACTGATCTACAGCGAGTGATGCACAAAAGGCCAAAATAAGGAAAAAATGAAAAATGAAATAAAAGAAATGATTCTAAAATAAAGTTTTACTATCACCTCCTAGGCTGAGCAGTTCACCATGGGCTGGTGTTATACTGGTATGAGCTTGGTGAACAGCTGATAGATGAAGATTAAAAAGCAGAAACAGGAGATACACCTTTAACCGTGTATTTCGTCCACCAGAGGGCGCTGTGCAACGTCCCTGTAGGCTTCTGTTTCAGGCATCTGAAAGGAAACAGTATCGGCTGAAATATCAGAATATGGGTTTTTAGATCATCAGCTATCAGCCCCGGTGTTAAAAATCTCAGTGGTGATATTTCTGTGATGATAAAATGATGACTTACAAAGACGACGATGGAGATGAAAGCCCGAACAAACTAACGAGGATGAAAGCCTTCAACCAAGCACAGAATGAGCCACGAAGCAACCGAAGGCTGATGGAGGAGAGACTCCTGAAAAACACTCCAGCTCCTGTGGTTTTAGAAGCCCGCACCTGAGCCTCCACAGCCAATCAGCACCAACAATCAAAGACTTACGCACTGTGTGGTCACCCACTGGCTTTATGGTCATTACCAGGAAGTGAGTGAACCTATCAGCTAAAGGTAGCTCCTCCCAGCGGTGGATGCTTGATGTGAAGCTGCTTCATGGTTTCCATCCTGGACCTCCACCCTCTAAAGCCTGAACAAGCCTGCAGCAATGCAATAAACACAGGTTCAATCTTTATTAAGCACTCACCTGTTTCCTCAGCTGGGACTCTGTCCTCCATCCAGGCTCATCCAGCTGTTTTCTGTAGAGCTCCAGGTTTTTTCTCAGGTGGGTTAAAGTGTGTCACAGGTGAAGAGGAGGCAGCGCTCCCTCCCTTTCTCTCCAGCTCCTCCCAGTCTTTTATATTTAAATGTGGGGCGAGCAAGCCCAGCTCACCTGCAGGTAAACGCTCTCTCGCTCAGTGAGACTCACCTGAAGCTGAAAATCACCTCCAGTCGCTGTGCAGACAGCAGCCTCAGAGGGGGAACTGTGTGTGCTGAGAACAGCCTGCTGTGGAACGTCTGCACCTGAAGGAGACAAACTGAAGAGCCCACCAACATCATCAGAAGAGCTTTAAAAGCTGGACTGATGGTGATTGTTTGTCTTTATGACCTGAATGAACATTTTGGATGTTTGGTGTGAAGTAAAGAAAGTTTGCTGTGGGTTTTAAGTTTCTCTGGACCACTGAAAAAGGAAATGAAGGTCCAGGAAAGATGATCAGGACGGTTTAAAGACAACCTGAGACTGAACGTTAGTGAGGCGATCTCTGAAGACTTCTTTTCAAACAGACTTTGTCTTCAGAGAAAAGTCAAACATCTCCAAAAATGTCCCGACAAACCTCCAGAACCGTCTTCACAGACTGACCCAGGACTGGAGCGGGACCTCTGACCTCTGACCCAGGTTTGCTTTGATATGATTACTTAGACAGGATGTCACTTTGGTTTCTTTTACTCTCGCTAAGTTGTGTGAAAATGATCTGATGTGTAAATCTGGACCGAAGAGTTAACTGACTGGATCCTAATATACCGTCTCTGATGTTTCCAGCCACACATTTGTGCCTTACTGGAATCATTAGTGGTCTTGTGTTGTTATGTTAATGTAGTCTATGTTATTTCTCATGTTTCTCATGGATAAAAGAGGAAATATTTAACTGGCTCAGCTAATGAAACTGTAAACAAACTACAAATACAGCTGGAATAACTGAAATTATGAATAAAGAGAACTATTAGCCATAAAGTAAAGCTAGCAGTTTAGCTTTAAACTAGCACGAGCTGAAAGCAGAGGACGTGAGGCTGAAACGATGCAGTTACAGACGCTTTGCTAACCATTGCAGATAAATGGTTAGCTGAAAGCTGTCTGAACCTGTTCATGAAGAGCTTCTTGAGTCTGTGTGAGTTCCGGAGTTCACCAGGTGGAAATGTTTGGAAGCACTGATAAAGAACCAAAATCTAGAAGCTTGTTCTTCTCACTGTTCTCCTTTGTACACAGATATTGAATAAGCATCGCTCAGGAGATCCTCAGGCCGACAGGAAAATGATGATGCTGAGAGAGGTGTGTCAGGAAGCGGGTCGGTGAGCAGGAGTCAAACGCACACTGTTGACGGTGCGCAGGCGTGATGTTGGCGTGTCGCTCCCTGCTGCTCACCTGGGTGCTGCTCGCCGCCAGAGTCCTCAGTCACAGCTGGAGACCCTGTACAGGTACGAGGACTTCACTTTAACGGGACAGTCCATCTTTTTGCTGCACAGTCTCATGTTTCAGATGGAGGTCAGGATAAAACAAACCTGCCAGTGTGTGTTTAAGAATAATCTTAATGAAACAATAAAACTGACAGGGCAGTAAATACATCGGATAGTCAAAGAAGCCTGTAATGACCAACATCTGCTACAAAATGCAGGATAAACATCATGTTTGGATGGGGGGGTAAGTGAACCATAAAGCTTTACCAACGCCTCTTTACCCCTAAAGCAGCACTGGTACCCAGTCTGTAACCAGTTCCATGTTTTTCCACCCAAAATACGTCAGAAAGCTGGACTCAAAGTTGGAACAGCTGACATCAGTGGCTATGGGAGGAGCCATTACTGATTTGCAGGTGTGACCCACAGACTCTATCCACCGTGAGGCCTCCATAGGTTCACTCTATAACACTTCATATTGTTCCTTTACCAAACCTGGAGGCTGGTTCTGGCTGAACTGGCTCCACACAGCATCGTAAAATATCACGGTATGTTTTTATATCTGCAACCTCGTTTTAGTTTTGAACACATGCTGAAGGACGCAGATGCAGAAAGATCCACCACATGATCATTCCATGTTGCTGCAACTATCATTCATGGGTTTTCTCCTTGTAGTTGGATTTTGATGAGACTCTGAGAGGATTCTGGTATCAGTGTGTGTCATTCTGATCTTTTTAATACTGGAATCACATCGGTACAAATAAGATAAAGACGGAACGAAGTGATGGCAGATCTGACAGGGGCTCTGCAGTGTGGCAGGTTTATAAAAAAGAAAATCCAGGAAGGCTTTATAGTAGAAAAATGATCACCGAGGTACTCCACTGGGACATTATTGAGAACCACTGCTCTTCTTCATTTATATAAATCACCTTTGTAATGATTAATTAAATCCTGTATTTTTCTGCAGATGATGTTTTATCATGATGATATTCATCACCTTCAGTTGGACAAACCACTGAATTCTGCCTCTGATGTTCCTACATTTAGCTTGTTGTTAGCTGCAGGCAAAACCAACTTAATACTTAGTTTTCCAAATAGAGTAGAGGTACTATCATCTTTCTGAAGTGGTTGTAATTTAGTCACATGTAAGTATTTAGGCATTATTATAGCTAAGAATAGGTCACTGTTGAAAAAGAGACTTTTAATTCTGGATGAGATTGGATAAATGAAGGTCTGGTCACAGTTCTTAAATATAATAGCAAACTGGCAGGGATTGTGTTGAAGGCTCTGTTGGATCCCAACCTGATATTTTAATTAATAACCGTGCTGCTCTCTAGATCCTGGACAGGCCCCCAAATATATTGGGGCTGGTGTAGGAATAAGAAAGGTAAAATAATGCTAGGTGGAAAACATCAGGTAATGGTTTGGTCAGTCATGACACCTTAAACTATATCCTTTCCCTTCAAGTGCCTTCAGGTGCTCTCTCTTGTCCAAGTAATCAGCTGAAATCTGGGTCTCTGTGTGGGTTACACCTCAGGACACAGTTTGGTGATTGCCAGCACACCTTGTTATTGTGCAAGCTCTTTGTTAGGTGTTTCTAAGGTATTATTGAGTGAAGCTGTTAGTTGGGGACCTTAAAGATGTACCCCATGTCTCTTTCTGTTGTGGTTAGAGTCTTGAGTAAACACTTTTGATGACATTATTGTTGATGATGCTACTCTTTACCAGGTTCCCAGAAAGCTGATTTTTTTCTGCATCTAAAATTGTGAATTTGACTGCTGACCTTTGTGAACAGACTTCCTGAAGTTCCTGGAGTATTGTGAACTCTAAACCCTGAGCTGCATCCCATCACTGATTTCACTGATACCAAATGTTAGAGCTCAGTGAAGGTTTGCAGCCCCGACTCTGACATCTTGGTGTGTTTGAGACTTTTCTGCTGCTTTGTGTGTCAGTGTTTTCAGTCTTTGAAATGTGAGATCTGTTTCTGTACCTGTCGGTCCCTCCCTCCATTCATCCTCCATTCATCCGCCATTCATCTTCCATTGATCCGCCACTGCAACAAAACACACAGACAGCCTCAGAGGAGCTTAAAGGGGAATTCCAGCTAAAAACTAACATTGACCCAATGCTGTCAGTAAGGACACAGACATTTCTGCTCCCTCGGCCTCTCACACAAGAACCCAGAAAAAAAGATTTTTAAAGAATCAAGCTGCAGCTTTATCCGGCATGACGGCCTCATTTCTCAGATTCAGAGCATATCTGCTACAGGTGCTGACAGATACAGGGCGGATCTGCAGGTTTCCTTCAGAATCAAACAACAGAAACTATGACCCTGAAGACAGGAAGCTGGAAAAGCTTGAGTTTTATTTTTAGATCAGTACCCAGGCCTCTGACAGAGAAACATATCCGCCTCCGAGGGGATAAAAATAAACTGATCTGATCTGTATCAGTGATCACATTTACATGTGAGCACTGATACAGATTAACTGCTGACACACTTATCAATCAGAGCTGGAGGAAATGAAGTGATAAGCTCACCTTCACCGCTCCTTTCATGAAAATCAGCTTTCAGGGATCTGAAATCAGCATCAGGGAGATAATCTGTCTACACCTGATCAGTCTTTATTTTTAGCTGTGCTGCTCATTGATAATGGGTTTAGATGGATTTTATAAATATAAAGGAAAAGCTTAGGTGCTATGGTGAGATATCGCAGACATGACAGCCGGATTCAGACTGATGGATAATTAAAGGTTAACAGAACAACAGAAAACATATTTATGGTTTAGAAAATGTTCATTTATTAGGTTTTATTTCATTTATTTCATACATCGTCATGCATTCACTGTTGTTGTGCACTGTTGTTCTAATTATTGTGTTTATTTCCCCCGCAGACCTGCTCCCACTCGACTTGCTATCCAGAGCCCTGCCACGCCCAGGACAAGCCACGCCCACTCAGGTAAGACATAGGAAAAAGGTATGAACAGGGAAACAACCACAGAACATACGCTGGTGGATAACCTGATCCATCCACTCCCCCACCAGGTGCAGATGGTTCAATCCAAAGGTTCCAGAGGTCTTCGATTGGCCGGTGCCATGGCAGCACCGCTGAGTTTCCCTGCCTCCCAGATCTTCACCAACTGTGACTACTTCCCTGCTGAGTTCTCATTGGTCACCACGGTGAAGCTTCGCAGACTGAGACAGAAGGTGAATGGAGCGGAACCTGGTCTGGTCCGGATCAGTGCAGTCCGGTACGCTCCAATGCGGTCTCAGCTGTTCTTTCTCTCTCTGCTTCCAGACGAATGAGTACATCTTCTCTCTGGTGCGGGAGGGATCTGATTCACTGTTGTTGGGGTTACGTATCTCTCAGAACCGCCTCCACTTCTTGACCACGTCTCCTGGTGTTGGTGGGCGGAGCCGGATGAGTTTTAAGGAGGTCGGATTGGATGATAACCGCTGGCACACGGTGGTACTAGCTGTCACCGGGCCATTCGCCACGCTGACCATCGACTGTGGACTCCCTCTAGAGCTGTGAGACAGAGATGCTTTCTGACACCACACAGACCAGCAGACACCAGCACTATGGCATTAACTGGTTTCCTGTCCCCCAGTAAACAGGTCCAGTCCTTCCCCAGCCATCTGAGCACCAGAGGGTCCAGGTTCTTCATCGGCAGCAGGGGCAGGTGGAGGGGACGCTTCTCTGTGAGTCTCTGATCAGGATCAGATCCAGAGCATCTGTCTGTCCCGCTGGTTCACAAGGATCTGTTTGTTCTTCAGGGTTTACTGCGGCAGCTGGTCCTGCTTCCTGGTTCAGATGCCACGCCCAGACTGTGCCCCGTCGCCAATCCCAGTCTGACCGAGCTGTCCATCCCAAAGGTCCTGAAGACTATCCCTTTCCAGCCAGACCAGCAGGGGCCAGTTTACCCCTACGGTGAGGAGAAAAACACAGCAGCTACGGTGGTTCATCTTAGTCCAGAGCCAGGAGGTTAAATACAGAGCAGGCCTTCAGTGTCACAGCAGCACAGCTCTCACAGAGACATTTACTGCAGTTGCTACTTTACCTCTACTGCCAGGGATTATCAGAGCTGAAGTTTAGATTTTTCTTAATTACTGGTAATTGGTTATTTGTTAACTGATTGCTAAAAAAATTAATACGTCTATAAATACGGTGTATATGTATGAATAATAAAAAAGGCTGGAGTGGCTCAGGGTTATGCTTCTGCATGAGAAGAACTGGGAAACAAACAGCTTATTCTTCAGGAATGAGAAACAAACAGGAAGATGATGTTTTCATGTGAACATATAGCTTTAGCCATTTTCACCCATTGGTGTTAGCAGGCTTCACAGACCAATAACGGAGCAGCATTTCACTCACCAACACTAACCAAGACAAACAAAGCTGAAACAGGTCAGTGAGGGTAAAAATGAATGATTTCATCTGTCTATGCTTTTCAGTTTCCCGGCTCGTAACTCTAACATTACATGGCGTCTCACCGTCTGTGAGCCTTGATCCACCGGCTGCTCCTTAACAGTCCGGCTGCGGTGGAGCGAGCGGTGGTGGTGACAGTCGTCACAGGCGGATGAGCCAGCAGCCGCAGCTACAGTTTGGACTTTGTTTCACTTTGTTTGCTGGCTGGTTACGTTTAGGCACTAAAATCAACTCTTAGGGTTTAACAAAAGGTTGAAGTTTGGATCAAAACCAAAAACACGCCTCTTTGCACCACCAACCCTCTGTGTGGAAAATTCCTGAGCTGGGAATGCCAAAATGCATCAGCTTGTGTGTCCTATTTTGTCTGATTTGAGCAAAGTGTGTTTTGCTGCTTTTACCACAGAAAGTATCCAAGGACTTCCTCCACCCCTGTAAGTGTGTTTGGACTGTAAACCTGGCCTTGTGATGGTATCAGTTATACAGTAACCTGAGCCTCAGACTGACAGGATGAAAACACCTGTGTGACTGACAGGCAGCTACTGTGTGTGATTGCTGCTTCACACTCCCATCTGTCCTGCTGTTTGATTTTGTTTCCATGACCGTGTGAGGTCAGGCAGAGTCATACAGGTGTGTTTGTGTTATTGTGTCAGAATCAGAACGTCTGAGGTGAAAGAAGCAGTTTATTCTGCGTCTGTGCCTCCAAGAGCTGCAGCCAAAGCATCGTGACATCACAGGATATCTCAGGTATGCCTGAGAAATCCATCCATCCGTCCATCCGTCCGTCCATCCATCCATCCATTATCCATCCATTATCCATCCGTCCGTCCATCCATCCGTCCGTCCGTCCATCCATCCATCCATCCATCCATCCATCCATCCATTATCCATCCATAATCCGGCCATCTGTCCATCCATCCATCCATCCATCCGTCCATTATCTATCCATAATCCGTCCATCTGTCCATCCGTCCATCCATCCATCCATCCATCCATCCATCCATCCATCCATCCATCCATCCATCCACCCATCCATTATCCATCCATTATCCGGCCATCTGTCCGTTCACCCATCCATCCATTCATCCATCATCCATCCATCCATTATCCATCCATAATCCGTCCATCTGTCCATCCGTCCATCCATCCATCCGTCCATCCATCCATCCGTCCGTCCATCCATCCATCCATCCATCCATCCATCCATCCATCCATCCATCCATTATCCGTCCATCCACCCACTCATCATCACACTGTAGGATTTCTTCAAATGTAGCACAAATGTCAAACTGTAGATGCTGCACCAATCCGTCATAGGTAAGCAATGAAAGGAAAGAATTTGACCATTTTTGATTGAATGCTGAATTGGTGATGGTAATCTTTGTGCTTCACTTCAGTCAGACATGGCTGGAAGCCGTTGGTGGACATCAGAGACCCACAGGATGGTAATTCTTTTTGTTTCTGGGTTTCATTGGCAGAACCTCTAACAACATCCAGTACTTTGGTCCTTTTCTTCCTCCTGAAGCTTTTATTTATTGAAGGGAACAGCATCAGGGGCCTGTCCAGGGTAAAATCCACCTGACAGCCAGTGTGTGCTGCGGGAGACTCCAACCACTCTTACCTGTACTCACGTGTCAGTAAAGAAAAAGGATGGCTGGATGCTGAGCTAGGCTGAGTGTGTGCTGTCAATCATGCTCAGAGTTAATGAAGTTCAGCTGATTGAAGCCTCACGCTGATCCCTTCAGTCATCCCCACTCTTCATGACTCACAGTTTATATAGACCTGTGTCTGCAGTGTGCTTGATTTACATACCTGAGCGCGCCACACAAACACTCGACTTCTCGTTTCAACACATCTCAGTGTGTCTGCTCCCAGAGAAAAACAGAGGGAAACACAGCAGAGCTCACGTGGTATCAGGAGCCTTCAGCTACGTTTAGAATCAGACTCAGGTATGCCTCATTTTTTGGAAATGTGATGGCGGTCTAATCTGGATCTGGATCTCGCTGCCCCTCAGGTGAAGTTGTCTGATGTGTCACGGAGGACTCATCTCTTGTGGTTTCAGGAGATGAAAACCTTCACTTCATTACCTCTATTTATCTGTCCAACACTTACAGTTTGAATCTAGCTGCTGACAGGAACACAGGGAAGTGCTCCCAGAGTCAATGAAACATCTCCATGAATGAAGGAGTCCTGCTTCTCCTGAGCTGGAGTTAAATCTAGCATGACATACCCAAAGCCCAACTCCTGCACACCCCCACCATATCTGGCTATAGGTTTGATCCAAGCAACTCTAAGAACACTCTGCACCGTGTTTGTGCTGTTGGAGCCTTTCAGAGCATTGTGGGTCATATCCATCTTTTATATGGAGTCTAGGATTTGTTATTCTCTCTGCTCAGTGTTGGGCTTTGTTTCATTGAAATGAGGACTGCAGCTCAGGAGGAAACTCTGACAATTTCTGCACATCAAAGTCAGTCGGAGGAGAAGTGAACTCAGTCCAGAACAACAGAAATAAGCAGAAAATATGAATTTGATATTTGTCTGCATTTCATAGATTAGTCTTATTTTTAATTGTCTGCTTTGGTTGAAGACATTTTAGTGGCACTGTGAAGAAGAACATGTTCCTCAAAGACTCCATTAATGTGATGTTTGTGTCACCCCTCCATGTGCTCCGGTGGAGCCCTCGGTCGCTCCGTCAGACTCAGACGTGGGTTCTTGTTGTGTTTCAGAGGCCGAGGCCAGAGTGACTCTGGGAGATCCTCCTCCTTGCTTGGGACCGGAGCAGGGCCAGCTGTGGTTCAACGCTCAGAGGAAAGCTCTGCTCATCTGCGACGGCCTGAGGTGGAGGACGCTGCTGCAGAGTGAGTCTGAACGTCCTTGCATGGACGCACACTCAGGAAGTACCTCAGTACACCTGCTGTCAGGTGTGACCTGCAGCCCTCGGCAGTCATGTGACTAAAACAGGTCATATTAGCAGAGTAAAGGTGTAATTTTACAGTAATGGTTCTACACACGACTTTAAAAGGTTGTTTTAGGGAATCTCATCTTATCGTACTCTACTATACAAAGATAAATCTCCAAAAATGAAACCTGAAGAACGAAGCAAGCAAAGCGTCAGTAAATTAAGAGCATGGCTGCAGGACGAGTCGAGTCATGAAAGGTTTTAAAGAGCTGATGTTTGTGTGCAGATATGCAGCAACTCAATATTTAAAAATTCTGGACGTTCCTGCCTGCTGTAGAAAGGTCAGCACATTAGTTAAATCCTGTGAAACCTCTGTGTGGCACCGTGACGCGTTCACTTTGTAGTCTGAGACTTGAGGCCTCAGTCGTCATATTGTTCAAAAGATTTAATAATTAAAAAGTGCAGACGTTAAAAAACAGTTTAGGCAGCTCATTCCTCGACCTTTGCTGTTGCATTGGTGCACCCAGAGTCGAGGTTGTTGGTGGAGTTTGTGGAAAATCATGTCACATTGACCTCGTATGGTAAAGGCTTGTCTTTTTTGTCTGTAGCCTAGAAGCCTCAGAGACACAGTCTCCATCCTCCACTATAAGCTGTATTACCTGTGTGTGCAGATAAGAAGCGTCTGGATTACGTGGAGGACTACCAGGACCTCTACACCCGCTCAGAAACCTTCGACGTCGAGGTCTTCTCCATCCCGTCTGAAGGCCTCTTCATGGCCGCAGCCAACAAGTACTGAAACAGCAGCAGAAACAGGTCTCTGGAGAAGTCTCTGTCCTCTGTCTAACCTCATGTCTCCTCGGCAGGGACTCTCGGTCCGGCTCGGGACTCTACAGGTGGACCGACGGCTCCTTCCATCTCTACCAGAACATCAGCACTCAGGAGGCTCGATCCTGGAAGCACTTCACCATCGATGACAAGGTGAGCTGTTCCACCGGCCAATAACGCCGCCCGCGGCTGACGGACAGTCAGCTTTGCGCTCATTTTTGTGTGACATCTGTTTGAAGTGCGGTCAGCAGCTGAGAGCAGTGTGTACCCCTGAGGTTCAGTACAATGACTTCAAAGCTCACCTGGACGTGATGAAGATGCTGGTGTTGCTAAGTTACAGCTAGCTGGCTAACTGCCCCCTGTTGGCTGTTACTGTAGAGACTAATTAGTTACACATCTTTGCTTTGTGTGTGATTTACTGATGGATAAAATCTGATGTCAAACACAAGTTAGAACTACGGCTGACGTTAGCTGCTGAAGCAGAAAAAGATTTTGGTGGGAAGAATCCATCGGAGTCCTTCACCTGGACATCAGTCCACCTGCTGAGAGGCAAACATTCACAAACGGCCAAAATTATTTAATACTTAAAAAGCACATTTAATGCATCAAAGGAGGAACATTTGTTCATTTTCACAATCTCCAACTCAAAGACCTGCTTGTTTCTCTCAGAGTCACTGATCAAAAAACACATAAAAAATCCACTTATTACAAACAGGAAGTAAAATGAAGCTCGCTGAACCAGATCTGAAAGCAGGTTTTAAAGGTTCGATGGTTCCTGGTGCAGCTGGGAGGAGGGGGAGGCTTTAAAAGGAGAACAAACACACCTGAGTCTGTTTGAACCTTTGTGTGCACATTGTTGGATTTGTTTGCACAGTGTGTAACACACACACATGCACACATAAAGCTCTGCAGGTATTCAGTCCTGTCAATGCAGAGCAGCATGAGAACAATCACTGCAGAGGTCAGAGGTTACTGCAGACCGAACCTTTAGAGCCACGTGTCGTGCAGATTCGTTTTTCCGCAGTCAGTCGGAAAGTCGTGTAAAAGAGGAACGTGAAACCTCAGCGAGCTGCTTGTTAAACCGAATCATCATCGTGTTTCCTTCAGATTTTCCTGGTGGTGGCGGCAAATTTCAGAGAGGCAGGGACTGAGCTGTCAGTCATCTATCGGTGGCATCGGCGGCGGCGGCGCTTCGTCCGTTATCAGACTCTGGAGACTCACACTGCCCTGGACTGGGAGGCCTTTCACATCCACAACCAGAGCTTCCTGGTAGTGGCCAATCACAGACGAGGTAAGCAGGAAGTGAAAGTGCTGTAATGCAAACTTCACACACGCTCATAAATATCAGCATGACTTTAATCTTTAGGCCCACATATTTCCCAGTTCATCAGAATAATGTAAACATAACAGAGAGCGGCGTTCAGGGTTTATGTCATCTCAATGAATTCAGCCATCGTCCTCCATCAGGACTCAAGCTCTAACAGAGGAATCACTTCAAGGGGAAATGCAGCATCCTTCAAAGTAAAAGCCTGGCTATAGCGCTGCACCGCTGAGGGGATAAAATGATACGAGCGCGTGGACAGCTGCACACAATCGTTTGGTCTCCCATAAACCCGGGAGCAGGAACCAGAACCTTAAATAACATTTTACAGCCGCCTTCGTCCCACTTCACTTCATGCCGTACTAAACTGGACTGTAATGCATTTTACTAGCTTTATTTTTATATGCACAAAACCCAGAAACTCTTCAATTAGGAGGCTTCATGAAGCTTTGTCCTCAGCGGTGAGGTTGGTGGAAAACACTCAGCTCACCTGTTCTCACACACACCTGAGGTTAGCATTAGCGTTAGCAGATCAGTATACAGGAATCTCTCAATCCTGAACCTACAAAAAGCTCAGATTAAGAAAGTTGTTCATCTTCAGACGCGTCTCGGTTGATACATTTATGAACCATCATGTTTTTGAAAAAAAAAAGAAGAAATAAGATGAAAACTGCTTCTACTGAGAATAGAAACAGGAAATAGAAACTGTTGGCTCAGCCAATGATCTTTAAGTCTGTTTTGTCTCCAAAAATGAACTTTAAGGAGAAACATTTCTGATCTGCAGCCGGTTTTTCACTGTGAATAAATAATCACTATATCGATATCACTTTATCGATATCACTTTATCGATATCACTTTATCGAGTCTCTGTAAAATATCCTGCAGCAGGATCAGGAGCTCCAGGACAGCGGATCTTACTGATGGGGTTAAAGGTTAAAAATGAGGCTTTCTGATGATCAGATACGCGGTTTCCACCTGACCAAACACGAGCTTTGAAGGGCCGGGTGAGCTCCTATCTCCTCGTCAGTTTGTCCTGTGTAAACACTTCAAACACACCGACTCCACATTCGTGTGTGCGCTCCCTGTGAAGATAAAGCCCTCCTGAGGCTGAGCCGTGCAGGTGTACTGTGGTTAGATCACACGCCTCTGTGGGCCGTCTCTCGCTGCATTTGAGCTCAGGGTTTATTATGAAGCACGTGAGATCACAGCACACCAGCCGAATCCATCAAAACAGCGACATGTTCAACAAAAACGGACCGACTTTTATTCCCTGACTTCATATCTGCAGAATCCATGAAATAAAGAAAACAGACAGATTACGGAGGAGCTCCTGAGGGGTTAGTGCCCCTCGGTGATTAGCTCATAGCAGGAGTCAAAAACCAGACGGGGGTGTTTGAGAAACTTTTCTAATGAAAATAATTCAACAAGAACCTCTTTAATATTCATATGAATGGGTAAATGTGTCCAAACATTTGACTGGTACTGTGTTTATTTAAAAATCCATTTATTCTCAGGCTGATGTATTCTCAGATATGTAGACCCCCCAGAGGTGTCCTCAGATTACATGAAGGTGGAAAGCCTCTGTGCTGTCTGCAGCAGTTGTTCTGAGGCTGATGTCCTCAGATATTTACTTTGATGGTTTCTGTTAGCCGGCTCTTAGCCGGACCTCCACTCACTGCGCTCACACTGTCTGTGATACCGGAGGTGCTGAAATCATGTCACTGTGTCCCTCTGTGTCCTCAGCCAGAGACTCCAACCACAACATCCACAGTGTGATCTACAGGTGGAACCCTGACACCAAGGTGCTGCGTGTGATCTTCTTCCTCTCTGTCCTGTTTTGTATCCTTTCCACTATCCATCCTTTCCTTGTTCCTACCTGTCGATCACCTCTGTCCGTGTCCTCGTGTCCTCTGTCCTAACCCGCCCTTCCTGTCCCCGTAGTTATTCGAGGTGAACCAGACGCTGCTGACGTCCGGGGCCTACGACTGGGAGTTCTTCACTGTTGGACCGTACCACTTTTTGGTGGTGGCCAACACCTTTGACGGTCGGACCACCACCATCAGCTCCACCATCTACGTCTGGCTGGATGGCTGTTTCCAGACCTTTCAGAGCATCCCGGTCAGTGTTCCTCTGTCTCAGTGTGTGACCTCATCCAGATGTTTCTCTGTGATGCTCTGACATCATTCTTATGTTATTCCGTACAGCTTTGCACCTTCCACTTGTTTCCAAAAACAAGCTGTGGCCACAGACTGGAGATGAAGCATAGGCTTACCTTCCAGGTCTGAAAAGTGACACCAAAGGGGAAGTGCACTCTTTCTAATGTCCAGCAGGGGGCGACTCCGCTGGTTTTTATCTGTGAGAAAATGAGGCTCGGCTCAGCTGCTCTCTGAGCTCAGTGAACTCATTCCTGAGTTTGTGGCCTCAGCTTTCAGGTCTGACTGAATAAAACACGAAGTTTGTTTTGGGGAGTTGGTCCTGTTAGAGTCACATAAACAGCACAGCAGGGTCACTGGGGGGTTATGAGCCAATGAGAATGCAGCATCTGTGAGCCTCACAGTCAGATCTGGTCTTAAAGCATGACGATGGTGACAGCAGAAACATTCAGTCTGAGCAGCAACTTCACTGACCAGCTTTGATGTCATGGTGGCTACGTCCATCTTTTATATACAGTTTATAGCTAACACTTCCCAGCACTGATGGAGGAGCCACTACAGACTGACTGGAGATCATGGACAGCTCCCTTCAACATCCACTTTCACTAATCTAATCTAATCTAATCTAATCTAATCTAATCTAATCTAATCTAATCTAATCTAATCTAAGATCATCAGTTTGCAGAAAGCAGGCTGGACTTCAGCTCCAAGGATCGAGGCTGTTTACACAGACAGATCCTGTGGACACCCTCCTCCTCCTCCTCCTCCACCTCCTCCTCCACAGATGTAACTTTACTCAGCCATTTAAAAATTTGTCTGCTTGTTGAGTGATGACAGATCAAACCTGCTTCCAGGTCCGAGCGTCTATCGTTATTTATTTAATGAAAAACGTCCTGCTCTCCAGAGGATGGACACATGACAGCGCCCCCCTCAGGTCACGTGTAGCTGGTTTGGTGCTGGTTACCTGTCCAGGTGAGTCCTGGTAGATTTCAGAGCAGACAGACATGATGAAGATGATGAGGATGAGTCAGATGATAACAGCAGCTCGACCACAAATCGCACGCTGACTCACAGCTGCTCACTCAGCCGGGCTCTGATTGGTGCAGGTGTGTCTGCAGGTAACCACTGCTGTCCAACCACACTTGATGTTTCTGTGTGATGAATTTAGTTTTTTCCCTTTAGTCTAATGGTGTGTTACAGCTCACTCAGCTCTGACTCCTTTGATCAGCTGATCTGAGTCGAGCGCCGCCCGCTGCCAGCGTTTCTGTTCCCTCACGTTTTGGTCATTGGAACCTTTTAAGGGGAGGAGTTGATGTTATCCAGCAGGTGATAGGAACGTGTTTGGGATCGGTCACTGCCCAGGAGGAATAAATCCAGGTTTAGTTTAGCCATGATGACCGTACCTGAGTCTGTGCATTACACGCAGATACCTGCCAATTAGCCAGCCTCGCTTATCAGAGCTTTTTCTTGATCTCAGGTGGCTCTCTGTTTGGACCTCATTCTGAGCTGTTTTTAACTCCTGAACTCACAGCTCGGCGTTCTCGGCCCTGCAGCATTTTCATCTTTTTCAGTCTCAATAATTAAAGATAAATATCATATTAAAGTGAACCCTCAGATGGTGGAGCTGCAGCCTGGTAAACATAAAGAGCTGAACCCACCGAGCTGCAGCAGCTGCTCGCCTCCTTCAGTTAGCGGTAAAACATTAATGTGATGACAGATCTGTACATGAAAGCAGAGCCATAAAAATCATCTTCACATTGATGAAAATATGTTTTTCATTCTGCTGATGATAAAAAGCACACTGAAGATGAAACACAGGAAACGGAGCGCTGTAATTAATGAGTGTGTGTGAGGGGCTTTCCAGCTGCACCTGAACAAAGACTTTTATTGCTCCCGAAAACCACAAAAACATGTTAAAGCTTCATGAAACCTCCTGAGCCTGTAATTCTGCTGCTGACAGCGAGCACAGGACACATTAAACTCCTCACACGTCAACACGTCTAATAGAACCGCAAATGGCACAAGTAGACCTGCATACAGACCCCGCCGGCCTCCCCTACAGGCCGCAGGAGTCACTGCGCCCAGAGAAGCACAACTGAGGCGCGGCTGCAGGTTTCGGAAAGCAGAGAGGATGTTAAACTGCCTCCTTACCTGCTCTCATGCTCTCAGGAAAATACAGTAATAAACACAATGACTTCATCTGAAATGGACCGGCTTTCTCCGTATTCCTATCTGACCTGTTTTTGTCTTCAGTCTCATCTCGAGCAGGAAGTGAAACCTCGTATCTGCTGCTGTCGAGGAGGTGACCTCAGCAGAGGACGAACATCATCTTGG
Organism: Pterophyllum scalare; assembly: GCA_024447675.2. NCBI lineage: Eukaryota > Metazoa > Chordata > Actinopteri > Cichliformes > Cichlidae > Pterophyllum > Pterophyllum scalare. Next base: position 80,895 of record JAMQGT020012747.1, on the reverse strand, counting down.
GCTCGAGCGATTATCAGACCTGTAATTAAAGGTGGTCCACGGAACAGCTTGAAATGGGCTGTGGTGGTCTTAACTCATCATACATGATTCTGCAAGGTTCATATTAAACATGCTTAAAGTTTCTGATAATGAGGTCAGAGCCCGAAGCTCAGGCTGCTCTGAACACAGCTCACAAGCAGTGCTGAGTAATAGATTACACATTACTCATTAGTTTTTAAATAGTAATGCATTACAGTGCATAATTAACAGAGAGTTTGGATTCCTCCATCAGCTGACGTGGAGCTGTGGATGATTAATGCATTCTGATCACTCTGCAGCTGAAGCTTCCTCTAACATCTCACAGCTCACACACCACACCTGCATTCATCTTAGACTTAAGCTTCTTACTGTACAACATCTGGCTTATTATCACTTTTCAGCTGCTGTAGCAGGAATTTCATGGCTTTGGGAATAAATGAAGTGGCCTTAAGTACCTGGAGCTGTTTCCAGGGAGCAGAACGGTTCCTTCAAACTGTTACATCCCGTCTCTGTCTCTGACGGAGACCTCTGTCAGAGGTACCACACCAAAGAACTTCTACATCTCCTCATGGAGCTCATCTGGCTGCTGTGAGGTTTTTAAAGAGGAGCTTGTTATGGTTGTTTTCTCCAAGTCTGTCCAATCATCATCACTGCTTCCACTTAGAAGCGAGTTCTTCTTTCCCCACCAAGGCAGCCTCCTGCAGTGGGAGCGCCTCGCCCCACAGTGTCCTGTTATTGGGCGGTTACCCTTCGTACCCGGGTTCTCTGAGTGTCCTCTTCTCTCCGCAGACGGTGGGAGCAACGGACTGGGAGACGTTTCAGATCGATGGCAGGTTTTTCCTCGCCGTCGCCAACAGTCAGAAGATCCCTGATCGTGGCCCGAGTCTCTACAGCATCAACTCCACCGTGTACGAACTGAACACGCTCACACAGACCTTCATCCGCTTCCAGGACATCCTCACACACAGGTGACTGACACACCTGGGCTGATCTCTGACACACCTGAACGCTCATTTGTCTTCAGATGCACTTCCTGCTTTTAACTGGAGATTAAAGGGACAGTACACAGATTAAAGGTTGAATAACCTTTATTTCACAGTCCCGCGTGAACGGTTCCTGATCATTAAAGATACTTTACTTTACTTTAAGGCTTCATTTGACCTTTTTTCATTAGTTTTTAAAAATATTTTTGTTTACAAACATATTTCAGTTTTAAGCATTTTGTTCATAATTTAAAGAAAATATTATTTTATATCTGTATTTAATTATTTCAGGTTTTTTGCATTATTATCACGTATTTATTATATTCATTAAAAGGACAGCAGGTGGTGCAGTTGTTAGCATGCTGACTCACAGCAGGAGGTCCTGGGTTTGACTCCACCATCAGGCCTTTCTGTGTAGAGTTTGCATGTTCTCCCCCTGTCTGTGTGGGTTCTCTGGGTTCTCTCCGGGTTCCTCCCACAGTCCACAGACATGCAGTCAATGGGGTTTGGTTACCTGGTGGTCAGGTGGGAATGATTGTCTCTGTCTCTGTGTTAGCTGGCGACCTGTCCAGGTGTGCCCTTTATTATTGGTGTACTTTTAGGTCTTTTTCACAATTAATTGTTGTAAGGTCCTAAACAAAGAGTTAGTATAAAAATAATGATTCGCAGTAAAAACATAAAAAGCTCTTTAAGCTTCTTCTCCTCCTTGGTGTGCTCAGCGCGGTGGACTGGGAGTTTTTCACCATCGGAGACGAGAAGTTCCTGGTGGTGGCGAACTCTTACGACGGCAGCTCGTACGACCTGAACAGCGTCATCTACAGGTGTGTATGCTCTTGTCTGCTCGGGTGTGCTGTGTTTCCTGACCTCAGGTGACCTCTCCGGTTGTTTTCAGGTGGCGGGGTTATGAGGGCTTCGTTCCCGTCCACAGCCTGCCGACGTTCGGCTGCAGAGACTGGGAGCACTTCAGCACCGATGAAGGTTCCTTCCTCATATACTCCAGCGCCACCTCCAGGCTCAGCAAGGTGTTCAGACTGAGGACCTACTGAGTGAAAACGTCCTGCAGCGACCTTCTACCTCCTCCCTGTGACCTGCAGACTCCTCTGAGGTCACGTGACCATTCACTGGCCTGAGTTCATCCTGAGGAAGAAGTTCCAGGATTTAAATCCAGCTAAAACTGAAAGATTAAGGTGTATTTATAAAGCACTTTCAGTCATGTTAAGCTGATGAGGATGGTGCCTGTGATCCTTTGAACCACATGATCCATAAACCTCATGATAAAAATACAAATGAATCAGCAGATCAGTCAGTCCTGATCAATCAGCTGAGCAGCTCCTGTTTCACTGAATCATAGATGCTAAAATATCACGGAGACACTGAAGCTTAAAAACAGACCTGTTCTCACTAAGTGCTCGATAAGCACTCTAAACAAAGCCCATCATCCCCCCGATACCTGAGTATTTCCATACATCTGCCCTTAAAGGATGAATACCAACATCTGGGAACGACTTCTGGAAAACCTCAGAAATTAAAGAACCGACTTTAAACCGGCAGAGAAGATTCGTCTCAGTGAACCTCTGGATCCTCCGTGTGAAGGTGCGCTGCAGCTGGAAACACATTGCTCAGTGTTACTATAGAAACCAGGAACTGAAACAGGTGCCTCGTGATGAGGGAGAGAGCGTCCCCTCACAGCTGCTTCCTGTCCCAGCTGTGGAGGTCACTCTGAGTCTGAGCACACCTGCTTCATCAGTCCAGATGTTCGTCCCTTCAGCTCTCCACATGTTCAGCACCAAGTCTTTATTCTCCTTTACTTCATGTGTTTTTGTGTTTCATTAATTCTGATATTTTTTGACATTTGGGGGATTTTATGCAACTCTATTTATTAAATTTATAATTAATAATAATTTGATATTTGTGGATATTTTTCTCGTAGTTGAAACATTTTGTATGTTTGTTTCTGTGTCTGTTTGATTTCCAGTAACTTATGTTTGAATATGCTGATTGTTGTACAGATGAATCATTTAATAAATCTTTAAGAGTTTTTCTGAAGCTTCAGTAGTTTCAAGTTAAAGTCGTTTATATTAATCTGAAAAGCAGCAGATCAGCACATGTGAGCGATATTTCTGATTCACAGGAATCCCTGTGGGCCCGCAGTTGAGCCTGCTCTGTCACAGAAAGATAGTCCCGCCCACCTCCTATACAAACCTTCTGTTTGTGAGCTGCAGTGAATCAGAGCAAAATTGGAAATGTAAAGGGGGAGGAGCTAAAGGGTCCTGTTTTAGGCAAAGGATGACGTGAGGGGTGACTGTGCACTGAGGCTAGAATCAGATAAAGATGCATTATTGTGAGCTGTCTCCACTTCTACTGCAATAAAGTATATTAAAGCTTCTCTGTAATGATTGTAGTTATTGTAATTATTGTAGTTATTGTAATTATTGTAGTTATTGTAGGGTCTTTACCATAAAGCGCCTTGAGGTGACTGGTTGTTGTGATTTGGTGCTTTATAAATAAAACTGAATTGAATCAAATGTCCTTTCAGAAGTATTTCTGTGTCGTGCTGCTTTAACTTCACTTTGGGTGCAAATATTTGACCTCTCTTTATTTTATAGCTTTGGTTGCTTAAATTTATAATTCATAAAATAAAATGATTACAGACCACATTAGAGAGCAGTGTGTAATTAGTTAAAATCATCAACAGCTGCAGCATGAAATAAAAATACATTACATACATACAATTATGATTCAATAACAGCTTGTGTCATTTTACACAACGAGCGGGTTTAGGTAATAAATCTGGATTACACAACACGTGCTCCTTAAGAAGGATTGTAGTCTAAACTCGACTTTTCATGTAATAAATCAGGTGAACATGATTCACATCACTGATTTTTGTCTGATTAAACTCTGACCTCTGACCTGCAGGATCTCTGTGAGAGCCGGAGACTGTAAACCCATCCCTGAGTTTGTCTCCTGCAGAGCATCAGATGAAACATGAAGCTTCAGAGCTGCTCACAGCTCGGCTCCTTCACAGCTTTCATCCACCCACCCATCCACCCATCCAACACTGAACCTGTGAATGTGTTCTGACCTTCATCCACAGCACATTATCATCATGTGAACTGACAGGTTTGTATTTCTATAACTTTTTGTTGTTATTAATGTATTATTGTATTATTTGACATTTTAAATGCTTCGTCACAGTTTAAATATTTTGCACAGTTGTTTAGGACATGTTTCCGGTTTAAAATTGATCAGAGGCTTTTTATACTTTCATTTTTTTCTTTTTTTTTATTTATATTTTCTGACCCGTTAACAAAAAGTAGCGTTTTGAGACGAAGCTGAAGTTGGTTTCCGATTCCAGCTTCCGATTTGGGAAATGGCTAAAGGGCCATTCCACTTAATTTATCGCTACCTTCAGCATCTTTAATCAGCTCTAGTTAAACTACAACACCTACGCCCTTCAAACCCGGACTAGATTATTCTGCACTAATAGCAGAATACTTAAAACCAAGTGTGTGATTTGTGAAACCTTGATCTGATTTGTGAAACTTCAAGAAAGGGCCATTTCAGCACTTTCTTGTTGCATCTGGATCATACCCTAGATGAAAAATTAAGTGGAATGGCCCTTTAGCCATTTCCCGAATCGGAAACCAGCTTCAGCTTCGTCGTTTTGAGTCCCTAAAGCGGAGGTACTGGTACATGCGCACTTCGGTTGTGAATCCTATACACGCACCACCAACTTGTGGCCCGGCGTGGGTGATCGTTTTTCTGAGATTTCCGCGTGAACGCGCTACTTTTGGAAAACGAAAGTAAACAAGTATGATTTTCTGTGTGTGTGTGTGTGTGTTTGTAGGGTATCCGTTGAAGTGCTGTGATTTCAATAAAGTTTTTTTTTTAACAAAAGAAAACAACGACCAACGCGCATGTGACGTCATCAGCGCGCGCCGGGCACAAACGTGTGAAGGGTCCACGTGAGCCGGTCGAGAGAAGCGCGATGGCGGCGGATCAGCAGGTAGAGGTGCAGCTCGCGCAGAGGTTAGCCTCCAACGAGAAACCCGTCCGGACCCGAGCCATGAAGAAGCTGCGGAAGTACGTCAGCGTGAGGTCACAGCAAGGTGAGCGAGCTCAGTGTTAGCCGAGAGGCTAACGGCAGCCTCCAGGTGAGCGAGGCTGTGTGTGTGTGTGTGTGTGTGTGTGTGTGTGTGTGTGTGTGAGAGAGAGAGAGAGAGAGAGAGTGTGTGTGAGTAAACAGTTGGACGATGACGTGTGTCTGTGTCCAGTTGTGTTCTCAGGTGAGGAGTTGCTCAAACTGTGGAAGGGGCTCTTCTACTGCCTCTGGATGCAGGACAAGCCTCTGCTGCAGGTAACACCCCCTCCCCCATTTGCTCAGGGTCACGTGCTGCTGTGGAACATCTGTGACGTTCTAATGTTCTGTTGTTCTTTCAGGAGGAGCTCTCCAGGCAGATCTCCACCCTGATCCACGGCTTCCACACCACAGAGCAGCGTAAGGGCGCGCGCACACACACACACACACACACGCACACACACCCACACCCCTGCTGCACCCTCATGGTGATGGTACTGATGGTGGTGATGATGATGATGGTGGTGGTGGTGTCTCCTGCAGAGCTGTCCTACCTCCAGAGCTTCCTGCAGACGATGAAGAGGGAGTGGACTGGCATTGACCAACTGAGGATGGACAAGTTCTTCCAGGTGAGTTTCAGCTGTTCCCACCTGCTCTCTGGAACTTCGATCTAGGTCTCCCAGCAGGAGAGCTTCCTGTTGTCTTCAGGACACACTCACACAAGTTCAAGCTTCACGATGGTCCTCAGGTAGACCAGACCACCTGCACTTTGATAAGATCATCTCCAGGATTTTTTACCAGGATGAGTTTTCCAAAGATTTCCACACGCTTCATTAGCTCCTGACTGGATCTGTGTCATCACCAACATATGATCCATGTTGGTGAGTGACTTCCTCCTGGCGACTGATTTACTGGTCGATCAGTCAGACAGCTCATGGTCAGCTGATGGGTTACATCACAGCTCCTCACCTGTTTTTTCCACACCTCTTTGTTCCCATCCTGTGCTGAGAGTCAGGAGTTGACAGCAGCTCGTTAGGGATTTATCCTTCAGCGGGAAATCTGTCCGCTCAGCTGACAGTGGCGATACGAGCTGCTGTTAGAGCAGTGGGAAAGGACATCTCCGAAAACATCGGAGCACTTTTATAATTAAGCGATATCTTGATGAATAAGGAGCCTGCAATCTGGGACGGCCTTCGTCACCTGGCTGTGATGCAATTGGCCTTAAAATGCGGCCTTGGAAGGATGCAGCCCCTGAACTGGGATACATCCTGAGGACTTCCTGGAAGCTGCTCCTGGAGCACCGTCATGTCTGAGCGAGTGCGAGCTCACAGGTCGTCCTGCGGTCGGAAACATGGAGACTGGGTTTGTCTGCGGAGGTGTGTGCGGTTGGTGTGTTTGTGTTCTGATGATGTTTCCTCTCTCTCTCTCTCTTCCAGCTCGTTCGCTTCATGTTCAGACAGGCGCTGGAGGTGCTGAGGAGGAGGAGCTGGGACAGCAGGTAACGATGAAGCAGCTTTTATGCCTCTTTTCCACCAGTACCTACTCAGCGCAGCTCGGTCTTATTTTGTTTCCATTACAATTCAGTACCACCTCAGTGTTGGTGGAGTCGATACAGCTTGGAGACGTCCTGATACACATTCTCATTTCTGGCCTGACACGGAGCACAGAAGCGTCCGCAGCGCCTCATTCGACCACGGTGGCGGTCTGCGTGCTTCTGTTTTCTTGTTGTCGGGTTTTAAAAATGGCGCGGTTGATTCTGGTGAAGGAGTCGCTCTCATGACTCAGCAGGTGAAACACTCCCTAGCCAATCAGCGGCATGCTGTTCTTTGATGTCACATTTTCACCGGCTGCGTGGGTACTCAAAAAGTACCAGGTACTAATGGACCAGCCGACAAGCGGTGCTGAGTTGAGCCGCGCTGAGTAGGTACTAATGGAAAGGCGGCATCGGTCCAGGCTGGTTTGCTCTGACTCTGCAGTGACTGTTTCTTGCTTCCTGTCTCCCCAGCGTGGTGTCCCAGTTCCTGGAGCTGCTGACGGCTCAGCTCCTGCAGAGCGACGACACGGCGCCGAGCGGCCTGCGGCTCCACGTCCTCGACCTCTACCTGACCGAGCTGGCAGCTGTGGGAGCTGCAGAGGTAAAAGAGGAGGGACATGTGATGGTGCTTAATGCTGACTGAAGGAGTCTGTGAGGTCACAGTGTGACATCACTGCAGACCTTTGTTATCACTTCCTGTAAATTCATGCGAGTTAAACACGAACCGAAGCTTCAAGAGGAAGAAGAAACCTGACTTCACTTTGATGTAATACCGCTGTGTACCACAGGGTGGTGCAGTGAGGCTGCCTTATCCACAGTTATGACCTGCTTGGGGGGGGGGTAGCAGCACATGTGAAACATTCAGTAGGAACTGGAGAAACGCTGCCCCCTGCTGGGGCAGAGCAGACTCGTCTCAGGTTTACCTGCTCAGGGTTTATATTTCTGCTCTGCGTGGTATTTAGATCCCAGCCCTGTGCTGCTCTCACTGATGTAATGAGTCTAACAGCAGCTTCTCCTTAATCACAGTAAATAATGAGGAACTGTGACAAACACAGCAGCTGTCTGAGAAGCTGTGATGAGATGGAAACATCTGTAACAGGAACATCTGGTCCTGGACTCCAGCTGTTAGACAGGAAGCAGGAGAGCCACCATCTCCATCACGGAAACGGGAAACACTGAGACATGGAAGTTCAGGAGAGCTGTGACCCGTGTGGCTCATTAACGAGTTTCTGTTTTCCACCAACAGCTCACCGCTGATCAGAACCTGACCTTCATCGAGCCGTTCTGCAGTACAGCAGCGAGAACCAAAGAGTGAGTCCGTCAGCTTCAGTTCAAAGGCATCTTAAAGGATCTGTGTGGTCCCTCTTTGGATTTAAAACCTTTCTTCTCTCAACCTTCTCACTCTTCCTCCTCCTCCTCCTCTGTCTCTGCAGTCGGGCTCTGTTCAGCAGTATCTGCAGCAGCATCTTCACCACCATCGTTGACCAGGCTCCCTTTGCCATCGAGGACCTGCTGAAGGAGATGAAAGCAGCTGAGGACTCGGACTCGGGACAGGCCTCTGATGAGGACGACAAGGAGCCAGGAGAGGAAGAAACGAGGAGGATGGAAGGAGGGAAGAAGCAGGTCAACGGTGAGTGTGCGGAGAACAACGTGCAGGAAGCTGCAGATCCTGATCTGCTGCACCTTTGATCCACTTTAACCAGTTAGCTTGAAGTGAAGCCCAGCAAGGGGAGTCAGAGCTTCTCTGAAAGAGTTCCTGCTGTAGGAACCTGCCGGCCTCTGGACCACAGCAGGATCTCAGTCAAGAACTCGATGAGCTTTAACTGGCTGGTGTCCTGTGGTCTCCTCAGATCAAATGAGATCTTGTGAAGCCCGCTCTCTCCCTGCTCTCTGACTCAGGCTTTAATCAAACTCTGATGGAAACTTTTTATTCTTTCAGGAAAAAAATCTGACCAGGAAGAGGAGGAGGAGGAGTTTCTTCACTTGGAGAACTTGGACTCAGATTCACCTTATGATGAAGACGTGGGGCCGGTGCTGCAGGTGAAGGCCTGAGCTGCTTTTGTAGTTCTTTAAATACAGATCAATTTTCTTTATGTGTGGACATTAAAGGGAAACCGAGGGGTCCTTCTCCACTGCTCTGAGCTGGGGGCTGGGCTTGAGCTGGACTTAAACTGGGGTTAAACCTAGTTTGTTTCCTGCTTCGTTGGTTTGCTGCGTCCAGCTTTTAAAAACAAGAACATTGGTGTTCTCTGAGGAACGAGGGTGAAGCCTTCAGAGAACGCACCGTCACAGCTGCTTCACCCGTGCTGCCGGGGTTTCAGCACTTGTAGGATGTAATGATTGGTTGGGTTATTACATGTCCCGCCCTTTCTCCTCTGTGATTGGACAGAAAGCAGCTCTGCTTTGCTTCTTCTCTAAAATACAGTTTTTATCCTCCTGCCTGATTGGATCAGTGAGTTTTTGCTTCCCGTCTACAAACTCCAAACCCGTGTGGGAGCTGAGCCACGACATGTGACCTATGCAGACCTGACCTCCACAGACGGGCAGCATCCGTCTGTGGAGGTCAGGTCCGCAGACGGCACCGAGACGTCCGCCCAACGCTTTCTGTTCGGTCGCGTCCTAAACGTCTGTTTTCTTCACATAACTCAGTAATAAATCTAATAAATAGATTCAGTTCAATTTCATTGATAAAGCATATTTTTATGAGTCACCTCGTGGTGCTTTATTGTAAGGTACGACAGAATGACCTCAGGTGGTGCTGGGCAGTGCGATGGATGCAGCTCCTCTCTGCGCAGCTTCTGTGGCCAAAGTAAAAACTCGTCTTTAAAGCAGCAAAGAATCGAAGTCTGTGATTAGAGACAGACCGAAGCCGTCGGTGAGGAACGAAGGGAACACCGATCACCCTCATTAACTCGTTTTCTGCTTCTGAATCTCAGGAGCGAGCTGCTCCGATTCTTTACTTCCTGTCTGACTGCACTTCCTGTCTGTGTAGTTCGATTACTCCTCGCTGGCAGACAAACTGTTGGAGTTCGCCAGTCAGAGCGGCACGCCGGGTCACAACAGACAGCGACTCTACAACATCATAAAGATGTGAGTACGACTGCTGAGGTCAGAGTTCAGGGTCGTGGGTGGAGGCTGCAGGGTTGAGTGTTTGCAGGGAAGTTCTTCTTCTGCTCAAACTCTAAACTAACACTTTTCTTCTTCCCTGCCTGCTCTGGTGGTGCTGACTTTCAGACTGCGGGACCTGAGTGAAGGTACGAGCCCTCCATCACTCCTCCACCTCTGTCATTCACCCGTCTCCAAACACAGGAATAGTTTCTGACCTTCTGCTCCTCCTTTCAGGCATCTTTCCTCAGGACGAGTACTCGGAGGAGGTCTCCACGGATGAGGACGACGACATGTTCGGCAGCAGGAAGAGGATGAAGCGGAGGAGACGTCACACGGAGGAGGGCGAGGAGGCGGGGCCAGCAGTAAAGAAAGGTAAGGTCCTTCATGTCCAGCAGGAGGCGCCGGTGCTGATTATTGAAGCAATGATGGATTTGTTGAGTCGTTGTTGTAGTTAAATGTAGGGCGGAGCATCCTGTGAGTGTTTCTGTACATGCAGCATTCCCGGTATTCCACTGAGGTTAACTGAGCTCAGCCCAGGAGCCACAGAGTCCTTTGGCTGCACCAGTAAAACCAGCACACAGAAACCAGTTCATGAAGAGCGTCCTCCTCGTGTTTGTGTCTTTGACGCTCTGATGACGCAGATTCAGAACAGGTTTAATCAGAGGCGGCGAACCAAAGTGTTGGTGCTTCAGTTCGTCTCACAGCGGAAACACGTCGACGTGTCGGACTCTCGTTCCTGCGACAGGCGTCGGCGGCAGAAAACGATCTTTGGCTGCTGTGCTCATGAGAGCATCGCAGATCTCACATATTTTATAGATATTAACAGAAACTTGATGTGGCTTCGGTCCGTGGTGTTCGGTCTGCGCTGAGGAAAGTGACTCGGCTGGTTTAAATCCTGGAGATCGGTCTGGACCTGCAGACCTGCTGCTGCAGAGCTCCGCTCAGTCACAGATCTGCTCCCTGATGTGACGGGCCAATCTCAGTAGGAACCGCAGGGTGGACAGTCTGAACCGTGCGGTTTGGCAGTTTCAGATCGAGCGGAAACGTAACGTGATGATTTTCAGTGCAGAGTGATGATCTGTGTTTCTGCCTCCTCAGGGAAGAAAAAGGAGGAGGAGGACACCGCAGACGTGACCGCTGAAAACAAAAAGAAGAAGAAAAAGAAGAAGAAGAAGAAAACGGAAGAGCAGCCAGAACAGACCCAATCAGCTCAAGAAGAAGAAGCAGCACGGGCGCTAAAGGACCACAAGGACCAACCCAAGAAGAAGGAGGCTCCTCCCACCTCAGAGCCAGCAGGCGCTCCAATATCAGAGAAGTTGTCGTCTGTGGTCGTTGACACAGGAACCTGCGAGGTGTTTGGAAAAGAAATGACAGCAGCGCCACCACCTGAGAGCGACGCTACAACACCTGCAAAGAAGAGGAAGAAGAAGAAAGCCGATGGAAGCGCAGAGCAGACCCAAACAGCTGAAGAAGAAGAAGCAGGAACCATAAAGGTCACAGAGACTGCGCTGCACTCTGAGGCTACGACACAACCTGACCACCAGGACCAGCCAAAGAAGAAGAAACAGAAAAACGCTGAGACTCCTCCCACAGCAGAGCCGGAGCTTTCAGAGGAGAAGAAGAAGAAGAAGAAGAAGAAGTGCGTGGCGGCTGACACAGGAAGCTGTGAGGTAAGAGAAACAATAGCACCACCGGAGGGTGATGCTGCCACTCCTGTTAAGAAGAAAGGGAAGAAGAAGAAGAAGAGCATTACAGCTGATGAAGAGCAGGTGACTGAGGCGCCACAGCTCGCCAAAAAGATGACACAGAAAAAAGGAAAACAGGAAGCGACAACAGACCTGACACCTGCTGATACACCACAGAAGAAGAAAAAGGATCAGCCAGAAGCTCCAGAGGAGGAGGAGGGCCGCCAGGAGGCCAACGCTGGGATGACACCAACGAAGAAGAAGAAAAAGAGCAGGAAGCAGGAGGCCACTCAGCTGGAGGCAGGTGACATGGTGGACTCTAACACAGAAGCTGCCGTGAAGAAGAAGAAGAGGAAGATTCCCGTGGTGTTCGAGTTCGAGGCCGACGAGCTGCAGGCGGCAAACGGCCTCGCAGCAGAAGAAGAGACCGCCGCCAAAAAGCCCAGACGGACAAACGTGAGTGTCCAATGAGGTGAAACCTTCGAGCCTCCGGGAGGTGATCGCTTTCTAACCCGATGCTCTGTTTCAGGACGAAACGGCCACGCCCCTGAGCAGCAACACGCCGCAGAAGAAGAAGAAGAAGAAGAAGCAGCAGGATGGCGGAGGGTCACCGTCCACCTTTATCACGTTTCAGAGCAAAGCCAAACCGCCGATGCCGCTCTTCTGGAAGATCAAAGGAAGCCCGAGCACACCGGCAAGCGGCAGGAAGGTAAGGTGTCCCGCTCGGTGCTGAAGAGAGGTCCAGGCGACGTCTTAGCGTACGAAGGGCTGCAGTCCGAGCGCTGTATGAACACAAAACATGGCGACATGTTTCCAGTGTGTGTTTTTGTTTTTTTTTTACTATATTATATCAGTAAACAGACAGGGGTGCACAGGATTTATGAAGGCTTATATATAAAATGAAGAAATGACTTGTTTTGCAAATATATTTATGACTCTGCATCATTGTATCTACATTGTAATCAACCCAGTCCTTTTTGGCTTCTCTTTATCGAACTGTAATCTTACATTTGTTGTAATTCCTGCAGCCCTCTCAGCAGATCTCTGAGGAAAAAAGACATTTTTAATGTCACTGATAGTTTTTACCCTCATTAATAAAGAATATATGAAAGTTACTTTGCCAAGAAGTGACTGCAGCTTCTACCTGTGACAGGAGTGCTGTTTCTGCTCAGAATGATGTAATATCATTCACGAGAGATATGTTTGACACGTTTCACATATTTTAGGCCAGAAATTAATCTACAGCAATTTAAATACAACCAGTATTTTTTTTGGCAGATACCAGAAAACACCGGCATGAAGTTTATAGGATTTACAGAAAGTGTGCAAAAAAATCAGGCAGGTGCATAAGTTTGGTCACCCCAACAGAAAAATGACATCAGTATTTAGTAGATCCTCCTCTTGCAGAAATAACAGCCTCTAAAGCTTCCTGTAGCTTCCAGTGAGAGTCTGGATTCTGGTTGAAGGTATTTTGGACCATTCTTCTTTCCAAAACATCTCTAGTTCAGTCATCCCCCCCCATCTCTCCTGCTTGCTGCTTGCTGTAAGAGCGCCTCTTACACACTGACCGAATAAGAACAAGATTATGGAGGCTGTTGGAAAATAACAAGCAGCCTGTTTGCTAAGGTGATTTTTTTTTTTCAAGACGAGCACAGTACCAGATGAATTTTTTTTTAACCTAACTTCCCCATGGTGTGTCTGTTTTTCCTTTTTTCGGAGATTGACTGTTAGCGGTGGCGCCCCGCGGTGGCGGCTGCAGACGCCCATCCCCCTACATCAGTCTTGTCTGTCTTTGTCTCGGATCGTTGTCTGAATGAAATTTCGTTAGACTATGATGGAATGATGTTGTATAATTCGTTGTATGATCTTTAATTTCATTGTATGTTTAATGACATGTATAAAGTTCTATCTATCTTAGGTTTGATGGTTTCCCAGCACAGACAGCCCGCTTTAAATCCCACCACAGATCTTCAATAACATTCAGATCTGGGGACTGAGATGGCCGTTCCAGAACGTTGGACTTGTTCCTCTGCACGAATGCCTTAGTAGATTTGGAGCAGTGTTTAGGGTCTTATTGAAGTGTCCAACTTCAACTTTGTCTCTGATTCTTGAACATTGTTCTCAAGAACCTGCTGTTATTGACTGGAATCCATGTGACCCTCAACTTTAACAAGGTTCCCATTACCTGCACTGGCCACGCAGCCCCACAGCATGATGGGACCACCACCAAATGTTACTATGGGTACCAAGTGTTTGTCTTGGAATGCTGTGTTCTTTTTCCTCCATGCATACCGCCCCTTATGTCCAAATAACTCAGTGTTAGTTTCATCAGTCCACAGCACCTTATTCCAACATGAAGCTGCTTGTCCACATGTGCTTTAGCATACCTCAGTGACTCTGTTTGTGCTGTGTGTGCAGAAAAGGCTTCTTCTGCATTACTCTCCCATACAGCCTCTCCTTGTGCAAAGTGCTCTGAATAGTAGCAAGATGATGTTGGAGGTCTTTGGAGCTGCTCTGTGGGCTGACTGTGACTGTTCTCACCATCCTTCACCTCTGCCTATCTGAGAGTTTTCTTGGCCACTTCGGGCTTTAACTAGAACTGTGCCTGTGGTCTTCCAGTTCCTCACTATGTTCCTCACAGTGAAAACTGACAACTTTTTGGATCCTTCCCCTAAACCATGATGTTCAACAATCTTTGTCTTCAGCTCATCTGAGAGCTGTTTTGAGGCTCCCGTGTTGCCACTCTTCAGAGAAGATGCAAAGAGGAGAAACGCTTGCAGTTGGCCACCTTAACCCTTTCTCATAATTGGATTCACCTGTGTATGTAGGTCAAGGGTCAATGAGCTTACAGAACAAATGTTGTGTTCCAATAATTAGTGCTGAAGGTTTTCAAATCAATAAAATGATAATGGTGCCTAATTTTGTTTAAATAATTATTGCACACTTTCTGTAAATCCTATAAACTTCATTTCAAACTTCACTGTGCTCGTCTGCTGTATGACACATTTAACTGAAACTGCTGATCCGAACAACCAATGATTTATAAGGAAAATCAGGAAAATTATCAGGGGTGCCCAAACTTTTGCATACCACTGTAAATTGCTCCACTGTGTACAGTGTGGCGGCATGTGCATTTTGCATACATGCAGTGCATGAAAAAGAGTACTCTTTGTAAAGCTTGGAAAAGTTGATAATTGTGAATGACCCCTCAATGTGCTGGAAAATCTTAAAACTGGACCTTGAAAGTGCTTAAAAAGTGCTTGAATTTGAACCTGAACAGGAAGTTTCAGGTCGGTGGTTCGATCCCTGGCTGTTCCACTCATTCAGCAGAGTGAATGATAGGAGACACTCGGGTGTCTGTGTGAATGAGGCTTTATGAAGTGCTCGAGTACAAACCCGTCCATTTACCATCGCTCATATATGAACGTCAGAGGGAAAACGATGCTGTTGTAGTGAAATTATTCCTGATTCCTGGATTTCATCATCTGCTGTAACGGAATCATTTTTCTTCCACAGAAGTTTCAAACTCCAAAGTCGGACTCCAAGAAAGTGACCTTTGGCCTCAAGAACAATAAAACAGCTGGTAAGAAACTCATCAGTTTTATATTATAAATATTAAAGGTTTGAGGCTCACCTGATGCTCCAGGTTCTAAACTGCTGTTGCCCGTGATGATGACATCATTGAAGGTGGCTCGTTATGAACGGCTCAGTGACACTGCAGTGACGTCTCTGCAGAGGGAACGTCGGGCTTTGTTCTTCCTGCAGCGCTTTTATTCGAGTCTCTGACTGCTGTGTTCCTCGTTTGATGGGCCGATCACAGGAAGCAGGAAAGAAGTGACACTTCCAGTTTAAACTTCCAGTTTGATTCCAGTTCAGCTCTGATTGGTTCCCGCTGCGCTCCTCGGGGCGTTTGCTGTTTAACGTTCTCGAGTTATGACGGAGAACACGTTCTTCACTGTGGACCACAGAATGATTAAAACATGTTTTTATCTGCTGTTGGATCTAAAGAATTATTATCATTATCATTATTAAGTGTTTTAGAAATTCCCGTCACATTCCCACTGATGGAGCTGGAGGTTTGTCACGGCGTCACCAGCAGCTTTTTCAGCTAAAATAATAAAAACCATCTGCTGCCATGGCGACAGTATTTTACTGGCCAGTAAAGACGCGGCTCAGGTTTGAGGTTTTTCACAACAAAACCCGGAATAAGTGACAGCGATGCGGCTGATCGCCTCCATGACCGGAATCATGACGGAATTCCTCGTCATGACTTTTCCAGATAAACGCCTTCTAATATCAGTCTTCATAAAGAATGTGGTGACGGAGGCGGGTGGTGGTGTTTTGTTGCTGTGACTCGTCAGGTCTCTGTAATCAGTTTTTGTCTGTGGGAGTTTTAGAATGCAGTGATGTCAGAAATGTCTTCCCTCTGATTGGTGCAGAGTTCAGGAAGTCGGATCGCAGCCTGCTGGTGAGTCCGGACGGCTCGTCGCGAGTTCCCTTCGACCCGCAGCAGAAACCCAAGTTTGGCGTGTTGAAGTCTCCGCCCACCCCGCTGAGCGCCACCGTGAAAAAGACACCAATCCGCAGGAAGAAGGGCGGCGCCGCCCTGCAGACCACGCCCACATGTCGACCCGTGGCGTCAGACTTTTTCTGACCGGAGCCTTCAGCGATGGACTGAAAGAAAAGTGTTTTTATGTTCAGTAGATTCTGTTTGTATCTCTGAGTGACTCGAATAAAGTTACTCGTTTTTCCACTTTTGTTCATCGACTCGTCTCTGCGGTCGAAGCAGCTGAGCGAAAACGATTTTAAAGACGAGCTGTTCAGAGTCCAGCGTGAAGAGCTCCTCAGGAGTCGGCCGGCAGAGCTGGTACACTCAGACTGTAGTACAGCTGTATTCAGAATACTCTGATACAAGTACTGATCCAGGTGAAAGAGTACAGGCTCTGAGTAAAAGATGGATGTGTGTACGAGCTGAACCTCCTCTACATTAACGTAAAGTTATTACATGGAAACAAACGTTCAGTCTAAACTCTAATGAATGAACACAGAGAAATAATTTTAAGAGCAGCTGTTTCCTGCTGCCTCCACACAAAGATGGGGATAATCAGGTTACAGAGGATTCAGCAGGTGGAGGAACCTCTGAGTTTGATCTTTGCTGGTTTCCGTCCCCACACTGACAGTAACTTCATGCTGACAGCATGAATGAATCCAGCATCAGGCACAGATCCACGATCTGATTTACTGTCTTTATACCGAGGATACACTTCACACGTCAGCTTTAAACTTCCAGGTTATCAGAACTCACTGTTCTTCCCTTTAAATCGAACCTCTCTGCTTCCTCCTTCTTTAAACTTCTCTCATTCAAGCGGCAGCTGGACCTTCAGCTCACACACTGTGTGACAAACTGCACACTGATTGTGTGTTTGCTGAAGTTTGTTGGCTGATAGAAATGATGCATTTAAATTACCTGCATCACATTACTGCCTTTATGGTTGTTCTGTAGTGTCAGCTGGATGCTGAAGCACCAAAAACAGTTCCAGCCACTTTGAGCCTTCAGTGTGTAAACTCTGCCTTTGGTTCTTTCATCTCTCTGTAGGAGATAATCCTTGGTGATGGAGGACATGCTAACATTGTGGCAGGGATGGAAATAAAACCTGTCCTCAGATATTAAACCTAAAGCGACGAGTCTGTTTGGAAATGTGGGGAGTGGAAAGTACAGAAACCTGAATGTTCTGCTTAAGGTTTAAGTTAACCTGGGTCTCAGCTCTGGTTTAAGTTAACCTGGGTCTCAGCTCCGGTTTAAGTTAACCTGGGTCTCAGCTCCTCGGTTTAAGTTAAACTGGGTCTCCGCTCCGGTTTAAGTTAACCTGGGTCTCAGCTCCGGTTTAAGTTAACCTGGGTCTACCGCTCCGGTTTAAGTTAACCTGGGTCTCAGCTCCGGTTTAAGTTAACCTGGGTCTCAGCTCCGGTTTAAGTTAAACTGGGTCTCAGCTCCGGTTTAAGTTAACCTGGGTCTCAGCTCCGGTTTAAGTTAACCTGGGTCTCAGCTCCGGTTTAAGTTAACCTGGGTCTCAGCTCCGGTTTAAGTTAAACTGGGTCTCCGCTCCGGTTTAAGTTAACCTGGGTCTCCGCTCCGGTTTAAGTTAACCTAGGTCTCCACTCCGGTTTAAGTTAACCTGGGTCTCAGCTCCGGTTTAAGTTAACCTTGGTCTCAGCTCCGGTTTAAGTTAACCTGGGTCTCAGCTCCGGTTTAAGTTAACCTAGGTCTCCGCTCCGGTTTGCAGACAGGTCAGTCTGATGTGAAAGCTGCTGCAGGTGCAGAAGCTGGCAGCCACGTCTTTGGCTGTGCTCGGTGCATCAGAGAAACATGAACGTGTGATCACACTCTGATAAAGCCAGGACGCATCAGCAGCTTTCAGCTTCATATGTCATTTCCACCAATCAGTGGCTCCAGTACTGTTTCCACTGAGCAGCCCCGCCCACCAGGAACCTGCAGGACAGCACAGCAGTAACAGGAACTATTTTATTAGTCCAGGTTTGCTTTCCCAGGTCCTGAGCAGACTCCCTCCTGCCTGCAGACCAGCTTCAGCCCACTCTGGAGGTTCATCTGAGGAAACCTCATCTCTGATTTCATCTCCTTAATGTCCTGTGTTCATCACAAATGCATGATTAATGAGAACTATAACCGCATAACAAAGAACAGGAAATACTCAAAGAGGCTGTTACAGCTGACAGAAGGAGATGAGGTAAATCACAGGTGAATGACACGCACCTGTGCTGTGAACAGAGGCAGCAGGAGGAGGATGGAGAGGAGCAGTAAGTGGAGTCTCGTGTTTTCTTTGACCTACATAAAGAAGTAAAGCAGTGATGAGGTCAGCAGGTGGAGCTGCACATGAGCAGATCATCTTTTTAAAGCTGCCTCACCTGAACGGCTGAAAATAAAGTTCTTATTTACTTCATGGAGGATTTGATATTTTCCTCATCAGGATTTTAAAGGCTGTCTCTGCTTGCAGCAGAGGCTCTTGAACCCCAGCCTCAGCTTTGGAATCCCGTCTCTGATTTGCATTCAGCTTCATGATGAGTTTGGAACTGCTCAATGCTGCAGGTGGAGCTTCTCAGAGCTTCACTGACCACTCACAGGTCTGCTGTTTCATGTGTGCCGAGCAGCTTTGCTGTGCTCTGGACAGAGCTGCAGATCAGAGTCCAGACCTCACAATCACAAACTGGGACGTGGAAATCCAACAGTCGTGTTTCATCCCTCACACACGCAGGTGTTTTCATCCTGCTGCAGGTTCGTCCCCACCTCAGGTCACAGTTCAACCACGCACACACAGTCACAGCTGCTGCATCTTCACACTCTGATCACAGGAAACACCTTTAAGGATCCAGCAGTCATTTCCTGTCCCCATCAGAGAGAAGCAGGTGCTCACAGGTGTGCTGCAGGCTGATGTGACAGAATGGAGGGTGGAGGATGCTCAGACCATGTAAGCAGGTTTATTCTCACCTTCATTCCAAGGTCTCAGTCGTGGCTCCACCTGCTGGAGTTCTGGAAGCACCAGCAAACAAACTGCAGTTTGAATGAAGACGTCTTTGGCTCCTCCACCTGTAAGCAGCTGGGATCAGATTGCTCTCACAAACAGCCGGGCGGAGTGAAGGTGGAGAGAATGCAGGTGTGCCGCCTGCATCTAACAAAGTGAACATGATAACTGGACCTTTGCTTCATATGTGAAAACAGGCAGGTTGGTTCAGGATCAGCAGTTTGGTTGAAGCAGCCTTCAGGGTTTCCTCCATTGTTTGCTGATCCAGTTCTCCACCAGCCCAAAACCAAGCTGCTTAAAGTTCATATAAAACTCCACCCATTTTCACTATCACCACACACTCACAGATACCTGCTCATTAAAATCCAAATAAAAATCCAGAATCTCCCTGTGCACACAAACTGGAGCTCCGCCTTCTTGGACGGTCTGTTAGTCCAATGAAGCCACAGCAGCCATATGATTGGTCAGATAATCGCAGTAAAAAGGCTCCAACAGAGCCCAGAGGTCCAGTTCAGGGACTCCAGTTAGCTGAGGGGGAGCCTAGCAGACAGCTAGCAGCTGCAGCCAGCCGCCTGTGTCACTATCCACCTGTCAGTCAAGAGACCACGCCCCTAGTAATGCAAACTTTATTTAAACAGGTGAGTTATAGAAACCTCCTCCCTGTACAGCTGTTATGAAGGGGGGGATTATCCACAGGGACCAAAGCAGCTTCTGTATCAGCTATAAACATGTTTATTTAATATGGGAGGCTATGGGGACTGCCTCACTGCTGCCTCTGCTGGACACCAGAGGAACTGCAGCTTTTATGATTCCTCATTTTCAGCCCTGGAGGTTGATGCCTCGTCATAATCCAAGAAAACTGCATGTCCATCTATTATATACAGTCTATGAAGTGGTCACGGGCACCATGCTGAGTCCTGCCTGCTTCATCTTCCTTCATGTGTGCAAACGGTGAAGAGGAGCAGAGAGGAGGCCTTTAACGCCTCTCCCCCTCTCTCCGTCCCCGTACCCCCGTCTCTCTCTCCCCCCCTCTCTCCCTCGCCCCCCCCCCTCTCTTTCTCCCTCTCTCTCTCTCCGCACTGAGCGGAATCTTCGCGCAGACGCACTTCGGCGCTTTTCTCCGGATTTTCCGCCAACAATGGAAAGCCGTCCAGCTGCGCGTGGGTCTGCGTGACAGGTGTGTGTGCTGCATGCCTGCAGAGTGTGTGTGCAGCCAGCTGAGAGGGGTTGTGTTTGTGAACTCTGCTCCTGTTGCTCCTGCAGGGTGGAGGAGGTCGTCTCATTGTGACACATCACAGGGAACATGTGTGCACAGCGCTTCATCCCGGTGACAGCGCTCCTCTTCATCAGCGTGGCGCTGCCGGCTGTGCGGGGTGAGTGTGACCGACTCTTCTCCTCCTGATTTGGTTAATGAAGCTTTCTTCATTAACTCTGATGTGTTTGAGGATCTCTCTGAAACGTGTGGGGAGATGGAGCTGCTCTCAGGCATTGCTGTAACTCTTGGAGTGATTTGAATTCAAAGGCATGAAATGAGAAATCCTGGGAGCTCTGCTCATGGATGGACTGTAGGAACATGAGTTCATGTAGCTTCTAATGACAGAGATGGTGGAGTATCAGGCTCAGCACCTTTGTGGGTCTGAGGTTTGGCCCCATGTTAGCTGGTGCAGCTGTCTCTGTGTGTGCATGTGGTTTGTTTCTTTGTGTTTTTGCTTTCATGACTCCGGGTTGATGATGATGTGCACACGCACGTTTGTGGTCAAGCAGACCATGATTCTTCTGATTTGCAGGAGGCTAAGACGTCAGTGAAGGAATTCAAAGGGAGGCGTTCTCCTGTACGGCTGACGTGTTCAGGCTGTACTGGGATCATGTGTGTTTGGGGCAGATATGACCTGACTGGATGATGAAGACGTGGACAGGTGGGGGTTGTGTTTGAGCGCTGCACCGTGTGAAACGTTCTGATTAACATCAGCTGCAGGAGTTTGCCTGTTACCATGGACGCATTTCTAAACGCCATCATGGCCGTGAGCTGGCTGGCTTTCGTTTGTGTGCAGGATGGTCCCAGTACACCTGTCCACACTGAGGAACTGGGTTTATGTCTCGTCCCGGTCTCGAACCGGGGATGTTTCCTGTGTTAACCACTGGTCCACAGAGCCAACCTACGGTGCCTTCAAGTGTGCTGGTTCTGTTTGTGGATGTGGTTTATATGTAACTGCACTCTGCTGCCTGGGGGGACAGTCGGATGGACTCGCAGCACTGCGGGTGCAGGAGATCGCTGCCAGGCAGATTCCTGCACGGATCCCAGCGTGAGGTCAAAGTACCGAAGAGGAGGAGCAGAGGCTGGACTCACCTCCTCCACACCGACTGCAGATGCTGCACTGAGGTCAAAACATATAAATCACATTCAGGAACAAAAGGATCTGCGAGAAGAGCATGAAGGACCTCCTGACCTCCTGCTCTGGGGCCATTTCTCACCATACTGAGCTGTCTGAGTAAAACTCTGCATGAGCATCACAGGATGTAACCTGTGACAGCTCAGCATGCTGTCCTCAGACTGAATGGTCGCAGACACATGCACATGCTTTAACAGGCTCGGAGCACCGCTGCATTCATCAATATCATATTTGTCACGCTGTCAGAAACGGTCTCGTCTGGACCGTGTCTGCAGGGATGTGGAGGCTTGGAGGTGCTCACATCCACAGGCTGTCAGGGGGACCCAGCAGGGAGGCTCTTTTAAATAAGCTGTTCACACACTGGCCATAATACATGAAATACATTTATACATAATACATTTAATACATGAAAAATGTGAATTCAGGGTTCCTGTGGATGCAGCAATCATAGAATCATGGATCTGGGTCAGCTTCATCACAAAAACACGCTGAAGAGCTTCTGTTCCTCTGGAGGACGCTGAAATGAATCTTTGTGGAACGGCTGGCTGACAGTGAGAAAGGAGCAGCAATAATGTAAAATTAGGCTCAGCAGGTGTGTTAGATCTCTGATAAATGACTCATTAGATGTGATAATGTTTAGGTGCCGTACTGCCAGCTCCACGCCGGCTAATTAACACCAGCTGAAAGCTTTCTGATCGCAGCTTCAAAGGTAAACAGCTGGAATCAAGGAGGCAGGAGCACAGGAACATGTCGTGGTAATTGGGCCGATTGTGCGAATGAGGACGGTGTTTGCTGGGAGCTGCAGGACTCAGAACCCAGCCGATGAGAGGATCAGCAGGGGAGGGTGGAGCCTGAACATCAGGACCTGGAAGCAGCATCAACACTAAATCATCAACCTGATCAAACTCTTTAAAAAGCTCTTTTAAAGGAACCTAACACACACTCTGAGCTTGGGCCGAGTTTCCTGGGACTCCTTTTGACAACACGTCAACACACCTGAACGCTCAGACCTGCAAACTGCCTGACCTGCTTTTATAGAGGAGCTCACACTGGCTGATGATCAGTTAATCAATGCATTTGATTAGCAGCACCTGCTGTTTACCGTCTTCATTCTTAACACGGAAACGATGACTCTAAATATCCAGCTCTGTTCTCCTCAGAATGGTAAAACATCCTTCCAGGAATTCCTGCATCCAGATCCAGAAACATGTTTCAGTCCGGTTCTTCTACCTGCTGTTCAGGTACAGCAGGTACAGCACAGACTTCAGCCTGTGCCTGGCTGATGCTGACAGGAGGTTTGGACACTGGATGGATGGATGTGACGTGTCAGCAGCGTTGAATTGATTCAGTCTGAGGACAGCGTGACTGGATTACAGGAGTTCACACTGATAGCAGCCTCACATCGTTTCGTAGCCTTCAGCTGCTCACTGAAGGGACACGAGAGGAGCAGCGTCTCTGTGGAGCTCTGCTCGTTGTAAAACTGTCTCGGACAGCAGTAATTATTGTATAAATGAAAGCAGAGAGCAGCCTGACCTTTCAGTTCAGTGTCCCAGGAGGGGAAATCCCCCCCATAGTGTTCGAAATGAAGCTGCTCATAAAGTTTTCATAACTCCACATAATGCTACAGTTTAACACAAACATCACTGCAGCTCATCAGTGAACAAACCCACCATCGCTCGCAGTGACAGTTACAGTCACCGGTAGTAACCGCTCTACGTCATGAAGATAACGCACTTTAACGAGTCGGCGTTTAGTCATCGAGCGAAAGGTGTCGTCATCTCCGACTGTGCAGTCGAGGGGTCAGAGGGTCCAGCCTGCTGCAAATGAAGCTCAGCTCATTACTGTGCGCCCAAACACAGAGGAGCTTCAGAGGGGATAATCACATCCTAACCAAGAAGTTTGGTCCCCAAAGTTAATCAGCGACTTAAAATGATACAAATGAGCACAGATGATATTAAAGATGTTGAAGGGGTTCGAGCATCTGACCAGGAGGCCCCCTGAGCACCTCCTAGGTGAGGTGTTTGGGCATGTCCTAATAGGGGATGGATGGATTCACCTTCTGAAGCCTCGATGTTGGACGTTGATGATGAATTCTGGATGTTTGGGAGTTCGTGTGTGTTTCACAAGCGTTTGTTGCTGGTTTACGGCTTTGGCTGATTTTCATTGCTGTTTGTCAGTCTGTCTGGGTGCAGACACACACAGAAGGATCCAGAGGGCAGAGTTAGGAGCTGCACAGACACCGGGCTGTGAGGAGGACCGACTCAGCTGAGGACTTACAGCCGAGCTCATTAAACCTGAAGCTCGTCTCATGGCTGCAGGCCCGTCTGATGATGACGGGCTGTCGGCTCACAGATCACTTTCCTCCTCATCCTGATAAAGTGATGAGCTGCTGTGTGACACACACACACACACACGCACACACAAACGTAACAGCTGCTCTGACAGTCTGATCAGCAGTCAGGAACCAAAACACTGAACAAAGACAGGCTGCTGCTGCTGCTGCTGCTGCTGCTGATGGTGCTGCTGTTGGTGCTGGTGCTGGTGGTGGTGGTCAGATGTGGTTAAAAGCTGAAGGCACAGCAGGAAGTGGTCCCTGAGGACCTTTGTTTCTTTGTTTTGATAAAGAGGTTTTCAGCTGCTGAACATACAAAATCATCATCAAACATCCTCAGAGGTGAGCAGTATAATCAAAGAACGCATCAGAGGAAGTTTAGACATTTTTAAAGCTTTTTCTTCTCTTTGTACAGTTCAGCAGCCTCACAGTGTGTTTTTAGATTTCAGTTTTCTTGCATTATGAATAGGCATCAACCTCCAGGGCTGAAAATACGGAAGCTGCAGTTCTTCTGGTATCCAGCGGGGGCAGCAGGGAGTCAGTCCCCATAGCCTCCCATGCTAAACAAACATGTTTACAGCTGATACAGAAACTGCTTTGGACTCATAGCAGCTGTATGGGGGAGGATGTTTCCATAACTCACCAGTTTAAATGGAGTTTGCATCATTAGGGGCGTGGCCTCTGATTGACAGGTGGCTGTCTGTTTGTTCAAACATACTTCTGTATCCAAAAAACAAAACCCTGGTAGCAGCAAAGTACTACCAAAGAAAGCAGAGAGTGATGTCACAGTAGCTACAGCCATCTTTGATGTACAGTCTGTGATGTTACAGCTGTCTAATTTCGTTTGACTGGATAATCACGGACCTCGTGGAGAGGAGGAAGCTCAGATGTGATGTCAGTAAATGCAGCAGCGACCTCGGTGGGGTCAGGAACGACTCCTTATGAGTTCAGTGAATAAAGCGTACTAGTGGCTGCCTGTGGCTGCTTCATTATAAGAAGCTGTGTTATATTCCAGGCTGAATGATGGCGTCGGGCCGCCTGACTTCAACGTGACAAACAGGTTTAATGAGCTCGTGTCACAGCACAAAGAAAATTAATCTGACGGAGGCTGAGCTGATGTAACGGTGAGCCCCCCCTCTGCGCTCTCAGTCCTGTTTGGCTGCATTAAAATGGATTTTTGGACAGAACCAAATAATCAGTGTTGTTTACAGTGAATACAGGAAAACATTCCAGCTCTGGATCAGATGGTGAAAATCCTTAATCCCAGGCTGGGGGGGGGGGGGTCTTTAGTTTGCTGATGTCTGAATCTCGTTGAGATGAGAGGAAACTGATCATTGCTTTAGCCGACGGTCACGTTAGCTACGGGCTGTTCTCGGCGCTGTTTTCTCCTCCTGACTTCATTCAGCTGTTTCTTATTTTGAAGATTTATTTCCTCGTGTCTTGTTTTTGTTTTACTTCCTGCTTTTTTCCCTCCTTTGTAATCAGACAAACTGCTTCACATTTGGTCGTTCATCTTTAGACTCTTTTTTTTTTTTTTTACTCAACTTTCTTTATAAAGTATGTTTAAAACAAGAGCTTCACATAAACAGGAGGGTCACATGATCTCAGTGGACTCTTTCCTGGTCCTGGTCTCAGGTTCAGATCTCATTGAAGAAAAGAAGAAGTTCATTTTGGAAATGATGGTCCCAACAAAGTCAGAAGGGAGCAGGAAGCAGGAGAGGATTTGGGGCGGGGCTACACACTGATTGATGAGCACACAGAGGCCCTCTGTTTCTGTCAGACCCCCCCCCCTCCCTCATCACATTTTGAAGACTCACTGTCAGTTTTTAATGTTTTTTTTGTCCTGAATCAGAAGTCATAACTGTCAGTTTGTCCTGCGTCAGGATCAGGATACTGCAGGAGTCAGTAACCACACCAGCCCTCGGTGTACAACGCTGCCCCCTGGAGGTGGAAGTTTAGTTACGTTTTTACAGAGAGTACCTTTAACTAATGATCGGTGAGAAGCAGGACGTTAAACTGAAGCAGAGACCTGGGTTTGTATCTGCTGGGTGTCTGAGAGGTGGCAGGAGTAAAATCAGCTCTGAACAAACTGCTCACTCTGACTCTTTGTTTGCTGTATCATCATTAAAACTCAGAGTTTTGTTTCAGGACTTTCTTTATTCCACATTCGCTGGAACGATCGACAACATAAAGTCACTCCAGCTGGTTGAGTCTGAAGACTCTTTGAAGTGATGAAGCATCTCTCAGTAACTGATGGAGAAGGTGTTGGTGCAGCGACTGTCGGCAGTGAGATGAGAAGGATAATTAGTATGAGCATCCTGTCATGGTGGCGTCTTATCGGAAACAATCGCTGCTCTGCCAGCCGTGGAGGGAATAATGAAATATAGTATCAAACTTCACCCACGGGCGGCTCCACAGCTCCACCTTCTTCATCTGTCACTCATCATTTCCTCTCTGTTATTAAAGTACAGGCTGAGCTGCGGTTAGCAGAGCCGACCTTAGAGCTGCTCTCAAGATGTTTCTGTGAGGGGGGGGGCCAAAAAATTTGCTTCAGAAAAAGGTCTTCATCATCTTTGATCATTTGCAGCTGATTTCCTGCAGGCTGATAAATGTGAGCAGGACTGACACCTGCACAGGTAACACAGAGCATGAAAGAACAAAGAGACTAAAAATCCTTCTCAGCATTTCTGTCTTGGAGTATTTTGTGAAAGAAGTGTAGCATAATGTAAAACATGTACAGAACTTTAAACAGTGGTAGGTTATAAACTCCACTGTGGTCACATGACCACCCTGAGCTCCTGTGTTCAGGTTCTGTAGCCTCATTTAGCCGCTTGTTAGCAAACTCAACATTCAGAGCTTGTTATTGGCTGAGGACGGATGTTTAAAGACACCTTCAGTGATAAAGCACTGATCACTGATCCACCAGTGAGTAGTGGTGGGCGGATCGATCCAAATATTGATAGTATCGATAGCAACATTGGTATTGGTATTGATCAATACCAGTGTAGTGAGATCGATACTTGAGCTTCAGGTTCTCTCCTGTATGTGGCGCTGCAGTTTGATCAGAGATGCGAGCTGACTGTCTAAGTGCCGCTCCAGCACAGAGCAGGCACACTTCGCTCCTCCCCTCCCCGCAGTGTTTTGATGTTATACCGTCACGTGACATGTGACACATTTTACTTGGGAAAAAATAAATTTGTCAGCACTCCCAGCCCCGCCCCCTACTTCCGCCCCGCGATTTGATGTCAAAAATATTAGACAATTTGGCCCTTTAAGTTACTTTTTTTATATTTCACTTTCCCCTCCAATTAAGAGGGGAAAAAAAAGAGGAGTTAGCGAAACTGCTGGGGATTGGGCAACTTTCGGGCACCTGGAGCCTCGGGGCCATGTTTTCGGCTCGTGCTGGGGTGGGGGTGCTCATTTTCTCGCTCTCTGGGGCTTTTGCCTTTTGGCCATGGGAGCTTCATCTAGGGTTTCCCTCCTTCCTCCTCTGGGGTGTGCTTGCGGATGTCATCGAGATGTGTGGCTGCAGATCTCCTGACCTCCAGGTGGGCTGTGGATGGCCCGGGGCCCCTGGGTCTTTCCCTGTTTACCTCTAGCTCCCGGGGGTGTGGTTGCAGCTTCTCACCTTCATTACTGAGTATGATTCATGACAGAGACACACACATGCATTAAAACATTACACAGCAAGATTGTGTGTGTATGTGCATGTATGTGTCTACTGACTTGATCCACCACTTTACGGGCATATTGCTTGATTGATGCGTCTCCGTGGGTTAAAAAAATGAGTGCCATCCACAACATCTATGCAGTGAAGCTCATCTCATTTATTTCATATTAGTGTCCATAACAAATAAGCACTTATTTGTTATGTACAAATGCATAACTAAAAGGCAGTCATATTTTATATTCATTTAAACCCAAACTTTATTTAACATGCTGCCTGTGTTTCTATGATGGAGGCCACAAGCAAGGACTGACTCACTGACTGCCTCCTAATGGATTCTTCCCATTATGAAGCCCTTCTGTGGTCTCGGAGTTTGTCCCTGAGCTGAAGCCCGAGCCGGCGGTGAATCATCTCTGAACAAACTGCAGAACCTCCTCCAAACCTTAATGGAGAAAATGAACCAATGACACTTCAGTTATTTGTGTAGTGCCAGAGACACCTCGAGCTGATTCATACTGGAAGGGGAAGCCTCAGTATTACCAAAGTATTACAAAGGTGGTAACCTTCATTTGGTACCCAGCAGTCTGAACTGCACACCATGAAACACAGCTTGGTTCTACGGTCAAAGTTCATCCATCAGTTAGTAAAAAGAAAAAATAATCCAGATCAGGCACTCGGAGCAGGACGGTTAATAAAAGATCTTTAACGTCTCTGGCTCTGACGCAGCCTTTGGGGTGATGGTGAGTATAAACAGGAACACAGGGCCGTCTGACAGGCTGGAAAAAGCCTTTCCTAACTGAGGATGGTGCAGACACAGGAGAATAAAATCCACAATAACTGCACAATAACTGTGGAAAGACCCCACTGCAGGTCAGTGACCCTCGTTTAGGACCAAGGTACTGACTCGTTAAGGCATAGTCAGAGGCTGCACACTTAACAGCAGATATCAGCAGATGGCGCATTGATATCAAACATCTAATTCAGGAGCTCTGAGATCGGTTTGACTCAGCAGGATGAAACATCTTAATTTAAGGTGTCTGAACAGGAGAACAGCTGAGCTGAGGGGTTACAGACTGTGCTGCCTCCAGTGTGAGGAGCAGATACCTGAGTGATGGATACCCGCTGGATGCTTTCAGTCCTGCTGAGCTCGCTCTGAAAAACTCATTAAATGTGTGCAGCTCTGAGTGTTCATTATTTACTGTAGAAGCTGAACAGGAAGTGTGCCTGTGGCTGCAGGTCAAGGTGTTTGCAGCTCCTGTCGCACAGTAACACTTTCTGAATTCCTCTGATTGGAGCAGAGGTTTCTGCTCTGGATCAGGCTGAAGGCTGCTGGGTCTCCTGCTGAATCCATAGTGTAGTGTCCTGATGCAGCCTTCATAGAAACGATGCAAGTATTCATTCGTCTGTAATTTTTTAAGTGCACAAATGCGATGAACCCCTGACAGTTTGCCAGGCAGAGGCTGCTGTGTTTGTTCTCCAGGGTTAGTTTGCTCTATTTAATGCTTCAGAGCAGAGAGGAACATTTTCTTTCTAAAAGCTTCGATTTGTAGAAATACATTTTAAAAATCAGTCCGGTACTTGGCCTTCACATTGCAGCCGTTCTGGAGGGATTTCTGCAGGGAGCAGAAATATTTTTCTGTAAAAGCAAAAAGAGTTCATGTCTGCAGCAGGAAGGTCTGCGTCTCAGTCCCAACACGTGGAGCAAATCTGCTGCTTCAATAAATCAGACCTGCTTTAAAATGAAACCTTCTTCACTCTGTGGCTCAGCGAACTTTTTTAATGTGCTACATTAAAATCTAAATTACAGAGCAGTGGAGGGACGGCTAACGGTGTAACGGGCTAACAAAGTGAGCGTAATGGGCTAACAGGTTTATGATGCTGCACACACTGTTGAGGCACCAACACAGGATGGAGATGCTTTATGACAGTTTTGAAGCTAACGTGATGAGCAGATTGTGTCCAGGTCATGATTTGTGCCACAGCCAGCTTCCATCTGGGTTCAGCTTCTTCTACAAACAAAGTGTGGAGATACATCTGCAGAAACCCTTTGGAGAGTTCCAAGAAGCTCCAACAGTGTGGAACAAGCAGGGACAAGTCCATCTCAGTAAACCTGGAGTGAACCGAATCAGAGGGTCCTTCACAGATAAACGGAAACAGCATCACTGGTGTAGGATCAATTAAACAGCCACCTGACCATGAGTTCATAATGAGATCATAAACAGGCTGCTGCGCAGGTGCCTGCACGCCGTCACACCTGCTGCTTGGCTTTATACACATGAAATTATCATAATGTTCATGTATGAATAGGATTCATGTGCAGCGCAGGGACAGGACGACCTGCAGGGTCACAGAACCAGCCTCAGCCTGCAGTTTGTAATGAGAGCAGGAGAGTTTAATGCAGGAGTCGAGTGGACGTTTCAGAATAAATCTGGTGGATGAAATGAACTCCAGATGTTGGGACAGGCTGAGACATGAAATGAGCTGAACACAAACTGATTTTATCACAATGGCAGGAGCACAGGAAACGCTGTCACCGCTTTGAAACCCGGGATTCTTCTTCTGCTGTCTGCCTCACATCTGCTGATCTGTGTCCACACATTTGGAGGCTGGTAATAAACCTGCCCGAAGAGAGGAAACGATGCTGCTGCTGGCTGAGGTCACGGCACAGAACTCATTACTGGAGAGCAAAGACTGTCCTCCTGAGTGATGCTGCAGCATCTTTTCTCTGCTCTTTTCATGCTTTTATTTGGCCTCTGAAACCTGCGCCTGTGAGTACAGGAATAGATTTACTGCATTTATTATCACTTTGCAGAATAAGTACATATTTGTGTACTTATGAGTCACGGTGTGCTTTATCAGCAAATCCACAGCGAACAAAAGGAAGTAAAAGTAGAAACTGAGTAAATGTGGAGTTGAAACAGAGCAGAGAGACTTGGCCCTCAGAGGACAAACTTGTCGCTTTCTGTGCTTTTTATTGCCGACAGAAAATCACATTAAGCTCACCTCTGACCTTCTGTTTGCTCTCTGCAGAGTTCAAACGCTCTGAGTCGGTGCAGCTGCTCCTGAATCTGTTATTTCTCTACATTTTGAAGACTTCGAAGCTTTCAGGCTGTTTCTTGGCCAACTTTCTGCTCCTCTCCACATTTTTTGCACTTTCTCTCCAAGTTACAATGTGACTTTTTATTTAATATTTCCCAGTATGCAATAAAAGAAACGTCTGGCAGTGCAGAGAACTAAAAGGAGAAGACGCTGTATTTACAGTCTGAGCAGCACTTTCCTCACCCCGCCCACAGAAAGGCAAAGAATGACGCTTCCAGCTCCAAACACAAAACCTGTGTGATGGCTGAGGTTTTGTGGAGGTGAGACCTCAGTGCACAGATGTGGATCCAGATGCCCCAGCCTTTGATTTGCTCAGTGTTGTTGTGTGCAGCAGCATTTCCTGTGTGGTTAAAAAAGCTCTCGATGCTCCTCCAAGTGCAGGAACGGTAATGATAAAAATGCAGTGTTCACCAGCTATCATGAAGATTTAAGTTTGGATGAACTCCTAGACAGGTGAATACACAGGTGAATCTTGGATCTCTGACCTTTGACCTCTTTTCTCTGCTTCCAGGTCAGGAGATGAGTGAGCCTGATAAGAGCCTTCTCAGCAGTGAGAATGGTGTGATCACCATGGGAGGCCTCAGGTCCGTCCTGGAAGACGCAATCTCCCCAGCCTTTGGCGCCACCATCATCATCATCGTCACGGTGATCATGTCTGGCAGTGCATACCTGTGCTTCCTCAAGTACATCTGCAACGGCTGCTGCAAGCCCATGCAGGTGGTGCCCGCTGCCGATGTGGACCCCAGCAAAGTGGAGGAGCAGGTGTAGGCGGAGGGAAACGGGATGGAGTCGGTCCACATCTTCAGAGGCTCGATGAGAAGCTCAGATTCAGGCAGTTGTGTATTTCTGTTCTGACTGAAAGGTTGTTCTTCAGTTTTCTGCAGCCTTCAATGGATCGAAAAAACTCTGTAGACGAGTTAAAGAGAGATCAGTCCAGACCAGCCAATCAGTGCAGATCAACCTTTGGTGGGTTGTTGTATCTTTGTGGTTTGTATTTTATGCAGATTAGTCTGAACTTGTGGAAACTTTGGAAATCACTGTCCACTCATACTGATCATCTTCAGCAGGTTTAGAGGCACCAGGTAACCTAAAAAGCGTGAGCTTGTAATTTCTTTAAGCACTCTTCAGGAACAGTTCTCCAGGCCTCCTCTGTCAGTATGATCCCACACTGCTTCAGCAATGCTGAGGTCCGGGCTGTGGGGAGGCCGATCCATGGCTGATAGTGTTCACCTGTGTGGTTTTATATCCAGCTAGGCGTTTACTTCACTGGCAGTGTGTTTGGGATCGTGCTGAAAGATGAAGCTATTGCCAATCAGATCTTTCCAGATGGTGTTGCATGGCGTGCCAAAGTCTCATGGTACTTAATTTGATCAATTTGATGAGATCTCCAACCCCACTGGCTGAAATGCATCCCAAACCATGACAGAGCCTCCACCACGTTTCACAGAAGGCTGTAGACTCTGTCTGCTGGACCTCTCTCCTGACCACCTCCGTACATACTGACAGTAAATTGAGCCAAAAATGTCAAATGTAGATCCATCAGACCTGCTGACAATGATTTTCAGTCCACCTCTTGTGTAACATGGCATGCCTCAGCCTTTCCTCCCTGTCTCCTTCCTTAAGAACAGTTTCCTGATGGCCAGCCTTCCTCTGAGACCATTTCTGATGAGGCCTCAGTGAACAGTAGATGGATCAGCTGAAGGTCCAGATGCATCTCTCAGGTCCTGTGTCAGGTGTTTGCTGGATTTTTTTTTACCTTTTCTTAAGGATGCAACTTTCAGTCAACCTCTATGGGCAATGACGGTGAGACTTTGAGAGGCATGACTGGGAGGAACGATCTGCCTGATCTGAACCCAAATGGTGTTTTGTTATTGGACTTCTGTGCAAACGACAGTTTGTCCACAATGAACACCAAGTTCGAACATAAGGATGTCCATAAGTGCACGTGGCACCAGGACACCCTAGGTCGCACTTCGATGATCGATTTTGTAATTGTATCAGATCTGCGGCCATATGTTCTGGACAGTCAGGTGAAGAGAGGAGCTGAGTTGGATCAGGTGGCAGGAGAGGATGCTGGACAGACCCAGTGCACCTAAACGTATCGTGAGGATGCGCTGGGAATGCCTGACACAGGCCCCCAGTCTGTAAGATCTTCATCTCCCACCTCCGGCATTCCGAGGGAGGCTGAGGACATTGAGTCTGAATGGACCATGCTCCGCACCTCCATTGTTCAGATTGCTGCACAGAGTTGCGGCTGCAAGGTGGTTGGTGCCTGTCGTGGTGGTAATCCCTGAACCAGATGGTGCT
This sequence comes from Pterophyllum scalare, assembly GCA_024447675.2. Classification (NCBI taxonomy): domain Eukaryota; kingdom Metazoa; phylum Chordata; class Actinopteri; order Cichliformes; family Cichlidae; genus Pterophyllum; species Pterophyllum scalare. Next base: position 48,153 of record JAMQGT020012747.1, on the reverse strand, counting down.
CACTGGAGGTGAAGGGAACCATCAAGCTGAAGAAGGAGTCCTATCGGGTTTGGTTAGCCTGTGGGACTCCGGAAGCAGCTGATGGGTATTGGCAGGCCAAGTGGAACGCAGCTCAGGTGGTGGCTGAAGCAATGACTCGGGTGTGGGAGGAGTTCGGTGAGGCTATGGGAGAGGACTTTTGGATGGCCTCGAAGCAATTCTGGCAAACCGTCAGGCGACTCAGGAGGGGAAAGCCATTCTCCACTCATGGTCTATAGTGAGGGTGGGGTGCTGCAGACTTCAACTGAGGCTATAGTTGGACGGTGGAAGGAATACTTCAAGGACCTCCTTAATCCCACTGACACGCCTTCTGTAGTGGAAGCAGAGTCTGGGGATGAGGGGGATGACTCGTCCATCACTGAGGGTGAGGTCACTGAGGTGGTTAGCCCTATAACCCTTGGCGATAGCTGCTGATGCACCTGTTACCTCCCCCTACCTGCCGTGAACAGCTGGTTAAAACCTAGCGGATCACCACTGAAACGTCTGATCAAACACATTTTAAATTACCATAATTACACCACTGTTTGTCCTTTTTGGAAAAATTCAAATAGTTTTGAAAGCTGAGAAATTGCACTTCACACCGAACATAATTGAATCGAATGAGATCACAAATACAAGCGGCAGAAATGAGCTTCCTCCCAAGGGTGGCTGGCCTCCCCCTTAGAGATAGGGTGAGGAGTGCAGCCATTTGGGAGGGGCTCAGAGTAGAGCCGCTGCTCCTCCACATCGAGAGGAGCCAGTTGAGGTGGCTCGGGCATCTGCCTAGAATGCCTCCTGGGCGCCTCTTGGGTGAGGTGTTCTGGGCATGTCCTACTGGGAGGAGGCCCTAGGACAGACCCAGGATGAACGCCTTGGGGTCCCCCCGGATGAGCTGGTGGAGGTGCCTGGGGAAAGGGAGGTCTGGGCTTCTCTGCTAAGGCTGCTGCCCCCGCGACCCAACCTGGATAAGCAGAAGAAGATGAATGGATGGATGGATAGATAGATGTGATACTGTTCATCTGCCATAGATAGGTTTTTAGGCCTCACACTTCTTCTCGTGTCCTCCACGTGCCACACCCTGCTGAGACCTGCTGAGTTTATATTTAAATAGCTATACTGTCAGACTGAGTTTTCTTTGGCATTTTTCATAGACCCAACTAAAGAAACTAGTTCTTTGCCAAGTTGTCTGTTATGTGCAGACACAAATCTGGTTCATCCCTTAGTTAGGAGTCTTTTTATGATTCATATGTCATAAGTCATAAAAAGCATTGCTGTGAACATGGTCAGGTACAAGGACTGGACTGAACGTGAATGAAAGCAGCCAATGTCCAAAGAAGAAAGAGCTTCAGAAAGCTGGAGAACTGTTGCTCAAGAGCACTTTAGAAATTACAAGAAGTCCGGCTGCTTGGAAGCAAAAAGTAAGGAGGAAAAAATGAAATAATGTGTTAAAAGATTTTTACTCAACCTAAAAATAAGAAAGTAAAAACTTCAAGTCTAAGAATAAAGTTATTGTTTTACATGATTTCTGAGACACAGACTGTTCCTGTAACCGTGGGAGTGCTTGTGTACCTGTTGCTCCTGGTTTCCCCGCTGAGGGGAGGCAGCTCCTGACTTCCTCTGAAGGAAACGTCTCAACAACGCAGGACTGCAGGTACTCGATGTGCTCGTCGTGTGTGCCGTTAATTGATTTGTGCTGAGTTCTGTATTCTGAAAAATGTGGTTTTAATAAATGGAAACATAAAACCTGAAATAACTGCAGGATGGTCACATGTTCACTTTCACTGACTGATCACATGCTGTGTGAGTGCATGCAGATGGTTCCTCATGAACATCATGTTTCCAGGTTGTGTTGACGCTCAGTGATCATCAACAGCTCACAAATCACTGATAAGCACACAGAGAAACACAGCAGTCAATTAGAGGAGACGTGCCTCTGACTGTCTGCAGGTATCTCGTGAGAAGGTGAAAACACCTGAACTGCTGTGCAGAGTCCTTAACAAGCCTCACATTTTCATTCATCACCGTGGAGACCAAACATATTGATTTGCCTTGTGGAAAAACAGACGTTCATCCCTGGATGATCTGATTCTGCTCCTCCTCAGCTCGGTGACGGCCGCTTTATTGATCGGAGACGCTGAGCCTCACGGAGCAGGTCCACACATCCATACTGGAATTACATCATCCAAATCCCTGCTGTGTCTCAGTCGATGCACCTCACTGACCACAGGACTGGACACACACACACACACACACACAGAGCAGCAGGCTGATAACAGGAGGAAAATGTGAGGTCTGCTGAGACAGCGTGGAAACTGAATGCAGCCTGTTTTACTTTGAAAGATCATTTCCTGTGTGCTGTGAAGGCTGGCGGTCTCAGAGTGGATGAAGCCTCATCCTGAACATGAACTTCACCGAACTCTTCTGTCAGTCTGAGTTTAGAAAGTTGCTCAAAGTGTCTGCAGTGACAAACCTGCTGCATTCAGGGTCTGACTGGATCTGATGGTCTGTATTCATCATCAGACACATCGGTTCCTCTGTCTCACCCTCAGGCCGAAGTCTTCCTCTGTGAGATTAAAACCGACAGATTCAGAACTTTGGTTTGGATCAAAGGAAGTTCAGAACATCCTGATCAAACATTCAGCGAGGACTCGAGAGCTTCTGCGCTCTTTACAGAGTGGGCAGTGGGCCAGACTCGACCCTTCGTGTACCAGTTCTCGGCCACGTGCTGCGTGTTGGACACCTCTGGCTCTCCTCACTGCGTCCCTCTGCCTGTATCTGCAGCTCGTTAAAGCTCCTCGCCTGCTCTGCACGTCCTGAGTCTGAGCTGCAGCGACAGCAGAGGCTGCAGGACGTTTTCCTGAGTCTGTGGCTCCTCTCTGGACAACACCACCTGCACCGGACGTGAAGGTTTCATGATGAAGCGTTTCTGAAGAAGCTGCAGCACAAACACACATAAAGCAGCAGAGGAAAAGGTCAGGAGTATTTCTGTGCGTCTCTTCAGGTTCAGTGTTCATGTCCATCGTGGTTATAAAGGCCTTTGTCCTGCTCCACAGTGGGCATCCAGGAAGGAACCACAGCTTTGATCCAGCCAGGAGAACCGGAAAACATGGATAAATGAATGCTGAGCTGTGGCTGCTTCCACAGTTCACCCTCTTCACCTGTCTTCACCTGTCTTCACCTGCCACTGTACACGAGGAATCCATGGCAACCAGCGTTTAGGCGGCCGACCTCGTGACTCAAACAGCACACCGTAAATATCGATGTGCCGGTTAAACCGTCACCTAATATGAACCTACAAAGACGAAAGCCCTCACCTGCTCCTCTTCTTCCCAGGGGTCACCTGTACCTGCTCATGTGACCTGAGGAGTGCTGTTCATCACACCTGTCGGTCACTACATCAGTCTCACTGCAGGACCGAAAGACCTTTAAAGACTCACTCATGGATTTGTTTTTTATTATAAAATGAACTTTTCTGTTATTAAGTTAAAAACTCTCTCTCACACACGGACGTCTATTTGGAGAAGTGTCTGATCTGCAGCTGAACTCTGACCTTTCTCTCCTCTGCTCGTCTCCAAACTCTTTTCAGACCTTTGGAGCTTCTTTGACCCCCTTCGGTGTTCTTTAGCAGGAAGTGGTATTTTATAATCGAGCCTTCAGGAGCGCAGGCTGTGAGGAGGAGGAAGCAGCTTTGCCTGATGGAGCATCTCTGATGTCTTCGGTGTGATTTCAGTGTCACGGGTGCAGATATGAGTTTAGTTTCTCACCGCTGAGGGAGCAGAGGCACGCCGCCGCTCCGGAGTTTCATTTCTCTGTTTCCTGCTCGTGTTTTTGCTCCAACTCAAAGAACCACGACATGTTTCAGCACAGAAAACTTTTATTGAAAGCGATGACAGAAGGAGGACATGATCTGAGAGCTTCGTCAGCAGAGACCTTCAGGGTCATCCAGGCCGATCAGGTCCTCAGAGCAGGACTTGGTGAGCGGCCTTTCATCCTCCCTGCTGACGGCTCTGAGAGATGGAGGACGAGCGTGAAAGAGCGGCGAGAGCTGGAAGCAGGAGGAGGTCAGCGTGCGAGGGTCAGACTGACTTCAGACCAGATTATTCTGTTTGGTTTGACATTTTTGGCCCCTCCCCTCTGCCCTCCAGCTCCCGCCTTACTTTCAGGATCTGCAGTCGTCCTGCAGCGGGGCGACCTCCTGCCTCATGGACGAGTCACTCAGGGCGGGTTCGCTGCTCATCCTGTCGTCCTTTTGAGCTGCAGAGACAGAAAGACAGGGAGAAAAGTGAGCGCTGGTTTATCCGAACCCAAAGCATCTTTGTAACCCTGACAGAGCTTTTTATTCTCTGAAGCTCGACAGCTTCTGAACCTGGACTTTTAAAGCTGATAACCTCAGCAGCAGAAACTCTGCACCAGTCTCACTCTTTGGTCCCTCAGCTTGTCGTGTTCAGACACAAACACCTGAGATGGTCTGAAGCCTCCCTCATCCTCAGAGACATTTTGTCCCACAGGACAGGCTGAGGTGTGACGTCAGCCCGCAGACAGGTGATGCTCCTGCTCACCTGCAGACTCTGAGCTAAACAATGGGATGTTATGATCTCTGTGCATGATGGCAAACGTTTCTATGGTTCAGACTTTTCCACAGAGAGACAAAGAGTCCCTGATCAGCCCTCGCAGACAATCGGCTCTGCACAGCTGAAAACTGCAGATCCATAAAAACTGGCTCCTAAACTTAAAGCTGCCTCACAGAGAAACAGCACAGAAATATTAGTTTGTAATGAAGCAGGAGGGATTTTTAGTGCAGTGAAGTTTCTTTGCCTTTGCAGACAGAAAGACCCTAAAGTCCCCTCAGGAGGCCGAGGGCGCCCTGAGGTTGCAGCTCTGATTGCTTCTGTGGTGCATGAAAGCTTCCTGGTATCTAACAGAAGATCATGATGTGGGTCAAACAGCGTTAAAGCTCCTCGCTCTGCTTCGGTCCTGCTCAGCAGTTTCTGTGTGAATGTACTCATCGGGCTTCCTGTGTCTCAGCACCGCCGAGAGACCACACCTCACCACATCGGTCACCACAGGTGGACCACGGTGATGTAGCCGCTCCGTCACATGCTGTTCTTTCTGATCCTCACAGAAACTCCTGTGAACTCATCACAGTGAGCTCAGAGTAAGATTTAAGATGATTTTAGTTGCTGAATTTAAACAGAAACAAATGTAACATTTAGTTTAATATAAAACTAAAGCCAAATAAAAATGAGCAGATGTCTCTAATGTGAGTCTGATGATGCTGTTCTCCACCTGCGCCTCCTCTCTGACTCTGAGCAGGCTGTCGAGGCTTCCAGGTCTTGCAGCACGAAGGTGAGAGAACGCTCATCAGCTGTGCTGCAGGTGCTCCATCAGCACTGCAGAGTGAGCAGGTACGCACAGGTAAATACCTCAGAGTTTTACAGACAGCGGCTGAGCTAACATGTGACAAGGAGGCCCACGAGGGTCCAGATGATGCAGCTGCTTCAGTTTGGTTCTTCAGCATCTTTACTGCAGATCCCTCTGTGATCCACTAACACCATTACATCATCATCACTCTGAGGTGAGACCAATGATTGATCTTTGTGCAGAGAACCACCGCTGCAGGAGCAGTCGAGCGTTAGGAGAGCGTGAAGGCAGAGCTGGTTGTTCACGCCTCCGTGGGACCAAACTCACGTTTTGTCCGCTTGCATCCCGCGGTGGTCGGTTTCTCCGGCTGCTCCTCTCCTCGCACTGCAGCCCGGATCTTCCTCGCCACGTACCTGCAGGCTGCAAGAAGAGCGACATGAAGATGAGTGAAGCTCTGATACTAAAACTCTGAACATCCCTCAGTCAGTCTGTTTCCCTGAGAGCTTCAGGACAGTTAGTCTCATTTCATTTTTAATCATATCTATGGAAATGGTTCCAAAGACTCCAGGATTCAGGTCTGGATGGACTGAGCTCCACCTCTGGGATATTTCTATGGTGACCTCTGAAAGAGGGGAACCAGAACAATGAGCTGAACATGCTGCAGAGCTGCTTCATGTCGGAGTCATCACATCCAGGAACTGCTGAATGACAAACAGCGTCCCTCTGAAACCGGATCATCCTGCGGACTCATGATGATCCCGCTGCAGCCCGTCTGGCTTCTGAGGAATCCAGAGAATGTGAATGAGTCACCATCAGTGACTCAGCAGCTCCCACCCTCAGTTTCAGCTTCTCTTTCTTTCAGCTCGCTTCTTTAAAGCTACAAACTAAATCCCTGTGGACTTCTTTACTCTGACGGGAAAAATGATCCACATGGGAATTATTCCTGCTGAAGATTCAACGTTTCACCTAAAATCAGGTTTTTGGTGTTCTAATTAAATGAGGTGACACTAAATAAAGGCTCTTCAGCAGATCTCAGGTGTGTGTTACAGTCACAGCAGTAACTGTGTCCTGAGCTTCAGGTTAGACCAGAGCTGGTCTCTGGAAGCTGCTTTAGAGGAGGGGTAGGTGCTCACCTTGCAACCGGAAGGTCGTTGGTTCGAGTCCCCATCTGTCATTGTGTCCCTGGGCAAGACACTTAACCCACGTTGCCTAAAGTGTGAATGTGTTTGGTGGTGGTCAGAGGGGCCGTAGGCGCGAATTGGCAGCCACGCCTCTGTCAGACTGCCCCAGGGCAGCTGTAGTAGCTTACCACCACCAAGTGTGATTGAGGTGTGAATGAACGGTGCTTGAAATTGTAAAGCGTCTTTGGGTGTCTTGAAAAAGCGCTATATAAGAGTAAGGCATTATTATTTACTCCACAGGCCAAAATAATAAATACAAGATAGATAAGATAAACGAACTGAAAAGGAACTGGTGTATAAACGGTTTGCGACCTTATAAATTATCATATAACCACACTAGATTGAGTTTATTAAATAGGTTCAGAATTGTCAATTTATAATTACAATTGCATAGTCCTATAACTTAACCCTGGGTTTATTTATTCTGACTTTCTGCATGCATATTGGCCACATCTATCCATCCATTCATCCATCCATCTATGTATTCATCCATCCATCCTCTTGCACTTATTATGTTCAGCGTTGCGGGTGGAGGGTTGTCAGGCTGGAGCATATCCAGGATGACTGCAAAATCAGCTGTGCAGGCCATGATGAAAACCTGAATAAATTTGTAATGAGAGTAATCATGAGTGAAGAGTTTGGTTACCAGCATATTTCACACACGTTTATTGAGAAATAAAATAGGACTTGTGGAGCTTTACTTCTCTTAATGTCTCCCACACACACCGTAACTTTGTCTTAAAACGCATAATTTAATAGATGTTAGTGTTATATGTCATAGTGTTTTACATAACGAGAACACATATTTAAATCAAAAGTAACTACAGGTTATTTTTGTTCCGTTGTACAGAAATCGGCAACGAAGGACGAGCATTACCATAAAACTGAGAGTAGAAGCGCAAGAAAATTTAAGCGGCGGCTGAGCTGCGGCTCACTTGACCGCAGTGCTGGGGTCGGGTTACAGTCTCATCTACATGTGAAGAGTGTGCCGGACTCACCGCTGATGATCAGTCACACCATCTCCGAGGGGCCGCTGCTTTGAGCCTCGGGCAGATCGGCAGGTCCAGGAACTGCTGTCGGTCCGTGTGTGTGTGTCAGTGCTCAGCTGATCTCTGAACTCTTCCTCAATAACAAGTTTCCTGTGACACTCCCTCCCTCTGCTCACAGAGACGAGGGGGAGGAGCCACAGCAGCTGACGTCACTGAAGTTGAGCTTTCTGGAGCAGCAGAAACCTGCCTTTGGTCTCACAGTCAAACTGCTCATGAAGCCGTTGATGATGAAGAAGAACCGTTTTGCACCAGATCCAAACCATAACTATTTTTTAAATGATGGAGAAACTACGGCGTCCTGAGAGGGACAAACACGCTTCACCTCCTCAGTTCCTGCTGCTGCTGCAGCGATGATTAGAGTCTCCTCCTCCTCACACCTGTGGCGGAACATGTACAGGTACGTGGTGTGCGATACTGCAAGATTTGGTATGATCAATACCAAGTAAATACAGGGCCAGTATCATCGATACTTTTTAATAATTATGAAGAATTTTCATGAAGTTTAAGTGTTTTGTGATTTTTTTTTTACTTTGGATCATTAATTAGTTAAAAGTCAGAATAAAATTGGGCAAAGTTTATAGGTAAACAAAAAATACTTTATCAAAATAAAAGTTTTTGCTCTGAAACAATAGAACAGCAACAAAACAATTGTCCCCATACATTGTGATGTCTGGATTGTTTTCTTAAATAAAGTGTACAAAATGATCATTCAATAACAAATTAAAACTTTTTTCAGGCAGAGTGTTTAGAAAGTATAATACAGAACTGTACTAAAAATATCCCTTCATTCAATAATTTTCTGGATTTTTTTCTTAAAGAAGCTGTACAAAATTATCACTCCACAACATTATAAAACGTTTACGCTTCCCGGCCCCGCCCCCTACTTCCGGCCTTCGATTTAATATAAAAAATATAAGACAATTTGGCCCTTTGAGTTGCTTTTCTGACATTTCAATAACTCCTCTTAATTGGAGGGGAAAGCGAAATATCAAAAAAGAACTTAAAGGGCCAAACTGTCTAATATTTTTGACATCAAATCGCGGGCCGGAAGTAGGGGCGGAGCCGGAAGTGGCCCGCGGGCCGGGAGTGCTGACAAATTCCTTTTTTTCCCCAAGTAAAACCTGTCACCTGTCACGTGACAGGATAATGTTAAAACACTGCAGGGAGGGGAGGAGCGAAGTGTGCCTGCTCTGTGCTGTGAGAGGAGCGGCGCTTAGACAGTCAGCTCTGATCAAACTGCAGCGCCGCATACAGGAGAGAACCTGAAGCTAAAGTATTGATCTTATTACACTGGTACTGATCAATACCAATGTTGGGATCGATATTATCGATATTTGGATCGAGCCGCCCACCACTACTTCGAAGCTCGCTTTGGACGAAAAATATCACGTGACATATGACGTCCGAACGGTAACCGCTTCATTCCCGAAACCTATCGTCTGGTGCTCTAATGCTTCATAAGTCCTCTTTAACTTCTGAGCTGACTGCAGCAGGTCCGGAGCCTGCTCGCTTGTATCGGTCAAACACGCTTTTCCACCAAAAAGTGGCAAAGCAGCGCGCCTCACTCCAGAAGGATACGGTTCCACGTGTGATCCCTGATTTAAAAAAACCTGTTTCAGACCTGAACTGGAGGAAAATCTGGTGTCTTCCATCTAAATATTTGATTATCAATAAGTGGTGATGGTGAGATGAAGCTTCACGAAGCACTGAAGCTTTCCATTCAATCAGTGAACCCGTGGCTCGAAGCTTCACGGTGCGTCATTTGCTCTACTGCGCCGTCAAGTGGACAGTCAATGTAAAACAAGCAGACTGATTATAATCACAAAGTGGCTTTGAAGCGTGAAGCTTTGAACAGAATAAATGATTTTGCAGCTTTTCTTCAGCCATACAAGAAGGATCATTCTCCATGAAGGAGAGCCGTCACTGACTCTGCTCCTGTCCTTTTTGTGCTTTTATTTCCCAAAACATTCAACTTTTCCCTCTCTCATGTTGTTTGGATCCTTCTCCTATCCTACTAATAAATCAAACCAAGTCTATATTATCAACCTAATCTGAGTAGTTGTAACATATCAAACACATAAATCTAAATGTTCAAATCACAAACCTTAATTTTTAAAGAGGAGTTCAAACACTAGATTACACTTCAACATTCAACAGTAAAGCCATAAAGACGGCTGATACATGTGTTCACTTTAATATTTTTAATATCTGTTCATGTTTGAATATCACCCCTGGCATCATTGTTTCATCCTGTTCCTTGTTTATGATTTTGCTGCACTATCAACCCTTTGTTGTTATTAATAACAAAAAGAAACGAATCACCTGGCAGGTTCACAGTGACTGACACCACCACATCTCACTAAGAAAAAAAATTCAATCCAAAAGCAACAGACCCACAAAAGTCTTTAATTTAAGGTCACGAACGGTGACAGGATCAGTGATGGCAGCAACAGCAGAAAGGTCACGGGGTCACAACTGTTTATCCATCCCAATGCTGCATTTCTTAAATATGAGGACAGATGCAGTGACTGAGGGCGGCTGATCTCGGGCCAACAACCAGAGAAAAAACAAAAACGGCTACTTGGAAATATGTTGGTTAGAAAATGGGCAACGGGTGGAAAACTGAAGTGGAGCCCTCTACACCTCCACCGTGCTAAAGTTGACTCAGTGACCCTGAAGGACCAGGATCTGTGTGTCTGAGAGCAACCCTCAGCCCAGCACAGCAAAAGGAAGGAGACATTCTGCGGGTCTGCTTTCATCTGAATCATTTACCAAGCTGAACTTTATCGAGGTTGATTATTGAATAAATGTGCCTGTGTTATCCAGGGAGACTCTGTGGCCTCTGTCTGTCTCTGCTGCTGTTCACCTGCCACTTCCTCCTCAGGTTGGACTTCTTCATCCTCTCCTTGGAGAGCTTCTTGGCCTTCATGGTGTTCGAGGCACTGTGCGCAGGTCAGCCGAGCCCTGATGATGGATCGGGGATACTTCACATACTCTGTGTCCTCATGAGCTACAGATGCATTGACTTCATGATTATTCATACTAGTACAGTTACTTCTACAACAGTCCCAGACCAGCCCTCAGAGACAGAAGCACGTCCTCACTTCGCTGCTGCTGACCATTTGCAGTCCCCTCAGGAGGCTGAGGGCGCCCTGAGGTTACAGCTCTGTTTGCTTCTGTGGTGCATGAAAGCTTCCTGGTATCTAACAGCCCCTCACCTTGGAAACAGCCACAGTGATGGAGATCTACGTAGTTTGAGCGCCGCCGCCTGACCGCTGATGCCCGAGGCATCCCCTCTCGTTCACGTACCCCACTGCACTACTGCGAGGTCTGCAGCGATGTGGCCTCCGGTCTGGCGGATCAGTTCAAAAGCCTCTTCGAACCCTCTAATCCCCCCTCCCTGCAGGAGCGAGGCCTGGAGGGGTGGGGTGTCCCCCTCAGTGCCGAAGTGACGCCACAGCGTACGGAGGGACGCAGTACGAGCGCTGTATGAACACAAAACACGGCGACAGCCAAGTTTTCAGGTTTCCGGTGTTGTTGCAAAAAGTGATTTCAGTTATTTTTTTACTGTATTATCTTTCCTTATATCGTAAACAGACAGGGGTGCACAGGATTTATGAAGGCTTATATATAAAATGAAGAAATGACTTGTTTTGCAAATATATTTATGACTCTGCATCATTGTATCTACATTATAATCAACCCAGTCCTTTTTGGCTTCTCTTTATCGAACTGTAATCTTATATTTGTTGCAATTCCTGCAGCCCTCTCAGCAGATCTCTCAGGAAAAAAGACATTTTTAATGCCACTGATAATTTTTACCCTCATTAATAAAGAATATATGAAAGTCACTTTGCCAAGAAGTGACTGCAGCTTCTACCTGTGACAGGAGTGTTGTTTATGACTCAGAATGAATTGATATCATTCATTAAATTCAATTTTATTTATATAGCACCAAATCACAAAAAGCAGTCACCTCAAGGTGTTTTATATTGTAGGTAAAGATCCTACAATAATACAATAATTCATAAGAGATGATGTTTGAGATATGCTTGACAGATTATAGGTTAACAAGTCATTTACAACAATATAAATACCAGCAGTTATTTTCTGGTAAATACCAGAAATCACTTCTTAGCACAGACCGGCTGTTCAGATGACAAATCGCTCCACTGCCTCTCTGTGCAGTGTGGCAGTGTGTGCAGTGCAGTGCACATTCACATTCAAATCAGTTCATTGCAGCCTATAAATTATAATATAAAAGTATACCTGTTCATTACAGGTGTACCCTGCCTCTCACCCTGTGACAGCTGGGATAGGCTCAGCCCTCCCACGACCCTGAACGGGATAAACAGAAGAGAATGGATGATGGATTTTTATTAGTGCAACAAAACAATGTTTTAATAGATCAGAAAGAGTATATTTGTTTTTTACCGAATTTTTCAACACCAGGATGTGTTTTTAATACTTCCTGTCACATCAAAGAACCAGGAGAAAGTAAATGTCCTGAAAAAAGATCAACATTTTCTTTGTACACTTCTTTCTTTTTTGGGGGGGGGGGGGTCTGAAAAAGAGTACGCTTTGTAAAATGTTGGTAGCTGTGAATGACCCCTAAAGAGAAAGGATAACTGCACTGAGCTCAGTTATGTGGCATTAACGCAGCTGTGAGCTGTGAGGAGCAGAGCCTCAGCCTGGCCTGCTGGAGGCAGCAGTGTGCCGCGGGTCCTCTGAACCTGCCGGAAATGCAGACGGAGAGCAGCGAAGAAGAAGAAAAAGAAGTGGAAAGTGAAAGTGGCGCGAGGCTACGATTCACGTGTGAAAGTGCTCTCAGGTGAGCTCCACACAGCACGCAGGCGCACAGCCAGGTGCTCTTTACGCGCTGCTTTGTGCCGTATGTTACCCGAAGCTTTAACGCGAGAACGAGTCACGTCAGGCTCGCAGGCAGTTAGCATTAGCTCCGTTAGCTCGGTGAGCCGTGGGCAGGTGCGCCGGAGCCACGGACCGACAGGCCTCACCTGAAGTACACCAACCGGACGGTGTAAGGAGTGAGGAGCTGCAGGCGGCGGCTGCCAGCCCAGCAGGGATAAGAGTGACCCGGGCAGCGGGAAACCCTCAGCCTTTATTTACAACATCTTTATTTACAAAAATCCTGCAGAACCAACAAAAACACGTGCATAACACCACGCCTGTAAGATCTGTAAAAAGGGGGGAACTCCCAAGAAGCTGCTTTAGCTTATACAGGGACCCCAAGAACAAAAAACATTACAGGTAATCCATACCCCCACACTAAGATCTGCAGCTCCTTAATGTTGTAGTTTCATGTCCTTCATAGGCTTCTATCATCATCATCATCATCAAGGGCTCTGATTGGAGCAGGCGACTCACAGGGATCAGCAGAGAAAGTCACATGACCTTCAAACCTCCCCTTTTCAAATGAGCCCTCAGAGTCTGAAGCACAGGAAGTTGATAACCACCGTGGTGATACCCGTCATCTCTGAGCGGGGTTTTAGCTTTGTTGGTTAGGCTAACCGAGAGAGCCTGACTTTGTTGAACTTCATTCACAGGCAGAGCCCTCCAGGCCCACACAGGCCTGATGCTGCTTCACACGACTTCACAGATATTCATTTTAACCTGATATGTGATGAAGGAAAAACCAGATAAAAGCTGTTCTGTCAGGAGCTGCAGCCTGTGTAAATTCATTATAAATAAAATCCAGTTATGAAGGTCCTGCTGTCTGAGTGGGGATAAACCAGTCAGTCTGCACTGTCTTCATAACTTTGACCATATGAAAACGTTTTAATGCTTGAATTAAGGTGAGATAAATGACTGATTGGGCTCTGGCTGAAGCTTCACAGCTGGATCCATGCAGGAGCCGTCCTGGCCTCCTCAGGACGCTGCTAACGCTTTGTGTTTGTGTTTGAAGGTTGGCTGCACCAAATCTGAGCGGCTGCTGAGGGACGACTGACTCGCCTGTCAGGACAGCGACTGCAGGAGGAGGAGGATGGCCGGCTTTCTGGATAACTTCCGCTGGCCTGAGTGTGAATGCATCGACTGGGGGGAGAGGAGGAACGCCGTGGCCTCCATCGTGGCCGGAGTTCTGGTTAGTACGATGGAGAGATGACCCTTTTGGATGGGTGTTCTGGAGCTCTTAAATTCCCCTGACGGAAGTCTTCCAAGGGATTAATAAAGATTAATAAAGAGGAACAGATGAGTGTTTTTAAAATCAGAGGGTCTGTCACATTCTGAGAATATCTGTTAAAAGGGAGTTTTTCCTTCCCACTGTCGCCAAGTGCTTGCTCACAGCGGTCGCCTGACTGTTGGGTTTTCTCTGTGTTAGTGTAGGGTCTTTACCTTACAGAATAAAGCTCCTTCAGGCGACTGTTGTGATTTGCTGCTGTATAAATAAAAATGAAGTGCGATAAAGGCTGACCCACTCGTACACACAGCGTGCATCAGCTGGTCACCTGTGATGACTGCTGGCGTGTGTGAGGGCGATAACGGTGAGCATAAATCAGCTGTACGAGCTTTCATTTCCAGCTGCAAACAAACGGGATAAAGAGCCGGACTGTGATCAGTGAGGTCTCAGCAGCACCCGCAGGTCTGATGTGGAGGGGAAGGGTCAAACCTCCTAAAGCTCTGGGCTTCCTGTTTGTCCCAGAAAAATCCCATAATCTGTTATCCTCAAACCTTACAGTGAATATAATCCTGAGGTTTGCTGTGTTTGCTGTGTGTTAGTGTAACGTTGGCTGTGTGTCTGTAAAACACACTTCAGCCCATCTGTTAACACAGCAGGAGGAGGAGATCTTGGTTTTCTGGGCAGAAACCTCTCGAGGTAGCGTTACAGTGGGTTGTTGTAAAGTGCCATGAAAGAGATGTTCACTCAGAACTCCGGTGTCAGCACGCGGCAGGTTTGGATGTCTGAGCTCTGGTTTTGGAAGGTTAAAGGTGGACATCTCACCATGTGCTTCCTGTCCTCTTAGTTCTTCACCGGTTGGTGGATCATGATCGATGCAGCCGTGGCGTATTCAACCCAGGAGCAGATGAACCACGCCTTCCACACCTGTGGCGTCTTCTCCACCATTGCTTTCTTCATGTAAGTGTCATACCCTGCTTACAGACCTGTGAGGTAGAAAAGGGGGCGGGTCTAAGGATTCTTTCCTTCATGTTTGAGCCTCAGAACGTCATAAATACAGGAGATACCCACAGGGCTGAAAACACACATCAGTTTATGTGCCTCACAGCAATAATTCACCAGCTTTACTGAGTCAAGCTAAATACGTCATTCTGATCAGTTTTCACAGGAAGTCCAACAAGCTGCTAATAAAAGAATTCAAAGTGAAAGTCGAGTGCTGTGGTTTCCTCCTGCTGGGAGATTTAATTTCAGCTTGAACACAAATTTCTCAATGACAGATTCCGATCTCAGATGCCCAGATACACTATCCGTAACCCAGGGTCACTGCTGATAGCATGAGGCCAAACCTGGACCCCACAGAGGCTGAACAGGTAGTCCAGCTCCTCCATCAATACGTGCCATTGCCAGAAGGTTTGCTGTGTCTCAGCACAGTCTCAGAGCATGGAGGAGACTCCAGGAGACAGGCAGTTCCTCTAGGAGAGCTGGACAGGGCCGTAGGAGGTCCTTAACCCATCAGCAGGACCGGGATCTTCTCCTTTGTGCAGGAGGAACAGGAGGAGCACTGCAGAGCTACAACATGACCTCCAGCAGCCACTGGTGTGAATGTCTCTGACCCAACAATCAGAAACAGAGTTCATGAGGGCGGCCTGAGGGCCCGACGTCCTCTAGCGGGTGCTGTGCTCACTGCCCAGCACTGTGGAGACTGACTGGGATTTACTAGAATACCAGAATTAGCAGGTCCACCACTGGAGCCCTGTGCTTTTCACAGATGACAGCAGGTCCACCCTGAGCACATGTGACAGACGTGAAAGGGTCTGGAGAAGCCGTGAAGAACGTTATGCTGCCTGTAACATCGTTCAGTATGACCGGTTTGGTGGTGGGTCAGTGTCATGATCTGGGAGGCATATCCATGGAGGGACGTACAGACCTCTACAGGCAACAACACCCTGACTGCCATCAGGTATCAGGATGAAACCCTTGGATGAAGGAATTGATACCACTGACTCACCCCCACACTCACCTGACCTAAATCCAATAAACACCTCTGGGACATTTTGTTTCAGTCCATCCAACACCTCCACGCTGCACCTCAAACTATCGAGAAGCTCCGTGATCCCCTGGTCCACATCTGGGAGGAGATCTCCCAGGACACCATCCATCATCTCTATGGGAGCCCTGATGCTGTCAAGCATGCACACAAGCACGTGGGGGCCGCACAAACTACTGAGAGTTCCTGCAGTGAAATTTCAGCTAAACATTCCAGCTGCTGCATCATTTTATCACTTTGATTTTCAGGGTCTTTGAGCTCAGCCACTGGAGGTTCATCATTTTCATTTCCATCAAACACTGTAGCATCCTTTCGTTCCTCACACATCACCCCGTCAGATGTAGATATCCAGCAGGAGGTTTTTCCATTGATTTTGTTTTCAAAATGTTCCTTTAATCTTTTGTGCAGTCTACTTGGAGCCTGTATAATTTGTCCTCCAGAGGAACCAAAACCTATTATGATGCCAAACTTTTTCAATTCTATCATTTCAGATCATATTTTTACTCACAAACATCATTTGTGCACTAAAATGCCTTCATGCTGTTAATGAGCGGAGCTCTCTGCACAAAGCACCAGAGCCAGTGAAGCTCTCAGACTGATTCAAAGTGTTCACAGATGAGTCTTCAGGATGCATTTCCCCCTCTTTATGTCCCTGTTTGTTCTTTCTCAGGATTAATGCAGTTTCCAATGGCCAGGTGAGAGGGGACACCTATGGAGAAGGCTGCCTGGGCAGGACAGGTGAGTGTTTCTCAGTCCATACCTTTAAGCTGCGTGATGCTGTTGTGGAGCTCCTGTGGAGGAGGTGGATGTAAGATGTAAAGAGTCTCCAAACACCTGCCTGAGCTCTTCAGCAGTAGATTTACTGGATGAAATGTTTCAACTCTGCTCGATTAACAGAAGTTAAAATGATAATAGTAATCCTTCTTTATGTCCTCCTCGGTGTAGCCCCTTTAACTTATCCTGTCTGAAACAAGCTATTTAGGTTTGAGACAACTTCCTTCTGATTGGCTGTCCCTCACAAACAAAATGTTTGAACAGTAGGGGACGGGGCTTCCCCTCCCTGTGTTACTACAGTAGCGATCACCTAAGTTGGATTCAACTGGCCCATGGAATTTTATCCAAAAAAAATTAATCTTATGTGCAATTCAGATAAAATCCATGAAATGAACTGATTCGCCCATTGCAGCAATCCACATGTGACTGTATAGAAACTCAAGTAATCTCCAGGTGGTGTTAGTGTGTGTAGTTGTGCAGGAACGAGCCAATGCATGGAGTTTGTGTAGATTGTAGATATTAGTATTGGGCATGGCAGCAGCTGAGGAGGGCTTTAGCGCTAAACTCATCCAACTTATGCGACCACATTTAATTGAAAATGTATTACAATGGGACCAGATTTTTCATCCAGGGTAGGCGAAAATCCGAGTTCTACGATGCGACTTAGATGATTTTAACTAGAATTAACGTTAGGGAAAATCAGGACCTGCAGAAGCGTTCCAACTACAGTGGTGTGAAAAAGTGTTTGCCCCCTTCCTCATTTCCTGTTTTTCTGCATGTTTGTCACACTTAAGTGTTTCGGAACATCAAACCAATTTAAACAATAGTCAAGGACAACACAAGTAAACACAAAATGCAATTTATAAATGAAGGTGTTTATTATTAAAGGTGAAAAAAAATCCAAACCATCATGGCCCTGTGTGAAAAAGTGATTGCCCACTAAACCTAATAACTGGTTGGGCCACCCTTAGCAGCAACAACTGCAACCAAGCGTTTGCGATAACTTGCAATGAGGCTTTTACAGCGTTCTGGAGGAATTTTGGCCCACTCATCTTTGCAGAATTGTTCTAATTCAGTTACATTAGAGGGTTTTCGAGCATGAACGGCCTTTTTAAGGTCATACCACAACATCTCAATAGGATTCAGGTCAGGACTTTGGCTAGGCCACTCCAAAGTCTTCATTTTGTTTTTCTTCAGCCATTCAGTGGTGGACTTGCTGGTGTGTTTAGGATCATTGTCCTGCTGCAGAACCCAAGTTCGTTTCAGCTCGAGTACACGAACAGATGGTCGGACATTCTCCTTCAGGATCTCTTGGTAGACAGCAGAATTCATAGTTCCATTTATCACAGCAAGTCTTCCAGGTCCTGACGCAGCAAAACAGCCCCAGACCATCACACTACCACCACCATATTTTACTGTTGGTATAATGTTCTTTTTCTGAAATGCAGTGTTCCTTTTACGCCAGATGTAATGGGACACACACCTTCCAAAGAGTTCCACTTTTGTCTCATCGGTCCACAGAATGTTTTCCCAAAAGTCTTGGGGATCATCAAGATGTGTTTTGGAAAAATTGAGACGAGCTTTAATGTTCTTTTTGCTCAGCAGTGGTTTTCTCCTTGGAACTCTGCCATGCAGGCCATTTTTGCCCAGTCTTTTTCTGATGGTGGAGGCATGAACGCTGACCTTAACTGAGGCAAGTGAGGCCTGCAGTTCTTTGGACGTTGTTGTGGGGTCTTTTGTGACCTCTTGGATGAGTCGTCGCTGCGCTCTTGGGGTAATTTTGGGCGGCCGGCCACTCCTGGGAAGGTTCACCACTGTTCCATGTCTTCGCCATTTGTGGATAATGGCTCTCACTGTGGTTCGCTGGATTCCCAAAGCTTTGGAAATGGCTTTATAACCCTTTCCAGACTGATATATCTCAATTACTTTCTTTCTCAATTGTTCCTGAATTTCTTTGGATCTCGGCATGATGTGTAGCTTTTAAGGATCTTCTGGTGGACCTTACTGTGTCAGGCAGCTCCTATTTAAGTGATGTCTTGATTGAGAACAGGTGTGGCAATAATCAGGCCTGGGTGTGGCTAGAGAAATTGAACTCAGGTGTGAAAAACCACAGTTATAGTATGTTTTAACAAGGGGGGGCAATCACTTTTTCACACAGGGCCATGATGGTTTGGATTTTTTTTCACCTTTAATAATAAACACCTTCATTTATAAATTGCATTTTGTGTTTACTTGTGTTGTCCTTGACTATTGTTTAAATTGGTTTGATGTTCCGAAACACTTAAGTGTGACAAACATGCAAAAAAACAGGAAATGAGGAAGGGGGCAAACACTTTTTCACACCACTGTAGAGTGAAAATCTGATTTGTGCAACTTCTGCTTAGGCTATTTCTACTGTATGAGAAGTTGAATATTTAAAGCAGCCAGCTCACAGATTACTGCACATACACTAAGCTCATTATTAGAAACTTTTGTCATGTTTATTTCAATCATCTACCACTGGAACAGGAGATACATGACGGGAAATGAGGAGAAGTTGATTAACCAAATACAGAATCTGGCTGTATGCTGATGATGTGCTGTTTTATATCTCAGTTCCATAAAGAGTCACTATCAGCTTATATCTGACAGGCAGTATGAATCCTGCTCATTAATCACCTCTGCACAGCTATCAGGATGTATTTATGCACAAATATAGCAGTGCGTTTCCAGAGCCTGAATTTTAAAGTGCTGCTCACTCCGTTGGTCAGCACAGATGGCTCTGAATGTGTCTGTGGTTGCAGGAGCTCGTCTCTGGCTCTTCATCGGCTTCATGATGATGTTCGGCTCACTCATTGCCTCCATCTGGATCCTGTTTGGAGCCTACGTGGTGCCAAGTGAGTGTCGCCCCGACCTGCCACCATTTTCTCTCTTTAGTCTGTCCCAGCTGGTCTTTTTTCACTTTCAGGGAAGTCTTTGCTGTATATGAAAACCTGAAGAAGAGAAGAGTGTTTTATGGTTTTGAGCTCAGACGTCACTGTGGGTGTTTATCAGCTGTAATAAATGGATCCAGCCAGCTGATTTATCTTCACACCTGTAGTTCATTTACTCTGCTCTGAATCTGTTGAGTTTGGAAACTTTGGAGTTTTTTTCTGTGGTTTGATTTGATTTCACACAGAAAACTCCAAATGAATCCCAGCAAACTGCAACAAGTCATGTGACAACATTCAGTCCGTTTATTGGCCAGACTGCCTGGGGCAGAGGTAACACACAGGATGTCTGTGCAACTTAGTGGCTACAGCTTGTGTACCCTGCAGCATCCCAGAATGCAAAGTGAGGGAAGGCGTTTAGCTCGAGGTTGCAGCGTGGACCTGGAAGTTGTTTAGATTTGATCCTGAAACCAAATAATCATCAGGGAGTTTTATATTAAAATTAATTTGTAGCAGGTTAATAAGATACAAAGTTGTAGGTCTTCATCTTGAATTAGTGATTACTCTCATTAAAACTACTAATCAGATTGTTTGTTTTGTCAGAGCTGAAGTCTAAAATCTGGAAAAGATGCTTTTTACTGTCACATGTGGCAAACAAACCCATCATGGACTCTCTGTCAGCTGTTGCACTGCTGAGAGTTTCATGCCAAACTGACTGTTACAGCCTGTTTCCTGCTGCTGTGGCCTGAGAGCAGTTAAACCTGATTTGATGTGATAACGTCTCACTGTGTTCCCTCAGAGAAAGAAGTGGCTCCGGGGCTGGCTGTGTTCTTTCAGAACGCCTTCATCTTTTTTAGGTGAGTTCTACCAAGAAGCTTTGGTGTCTGTGTGAGTACAAAAAGCAGAAAACACATTTCATAACCCCCAGTGAAGCGGCACCAGCTACACAATGCAGTTGTATCTGAACCAGCTTCATGCCAAATATGTGCTTCCTGCAGCGTTGCAACACATTAGTGAAACCTGGCAGTTACATGTTGTTTCCTGTAATGGGTGGGTCTGCCGTTGGTGTGCTCCTGTCGGGAAAGCCCAGCTGAGTTTAACCCCTTCAGGTCTGTTTCTGTCCCACTGACTGATGGAGAAATGAAGCCGCTCAGCTGGAAACCAGCAGGAAAAGAAGCTCTGACTGTTAGAGCCACGTAGAGAGACGGTCTGTAAACACATGTTTCGGGGTTTTCCAGCTCTAATCAGGCGTTTGGGGGCGGCTACATATGAGCTGCTTACTGTAACTCTATCAATCAAAAGTGTGTTTAATACCTTAAGTTTTTTAAACTTTCTGTCACAGCCCTGCTCTTTAACTTTTTATTGTCTTCTTATTGATGGGTGAAGTTTAATTCAATTCAATTTTATTTATATAGCGCCAAATCACAACAGTCACCTCAAGGTGCTTTGTATTGTAGGTAAAGACCCTACATTAATACAGAGAAAATCCAACAATCAAAACGACCCCCTATAATCAAGCACTTGGTGACAGTGGGAAGGAAAAACTCCCAGCAGAACCAGGCTCAGGGAGGGGCAGTCATCTGCTGTGACCGGTTGGGGCTGAGGGGAGAGAGACAGGACAAAAGACATGCTGTGGAAGAGAGACAGAGATTAATAATAATGATTAAATACAGAGTGGGGTATAAACAGAGTGAGGGGCCTGAAAGCTGAAGGCTCTGCCTCCCATTCTACTCTGAGGAATCCTAGGAGCCACAAGTAAGCCAGCAGTCTGACAGCGAAGTGCTCTATTGGGGTGATACGGGACTATGAGGTCTTTGAGATAAGATGGGGCCTGATTATTGAAGAGAAGCTGAGAATCTTAAGCACAGATTTGGGTCCCATCTGGGCCGCTTTGATATTTCCTGTTATATTAGCCCAACCACGGCTCTGTAGGCACCATTATTCTGACAACTAGCCCGACTTCCCCAACCTTTGTTCTTGTTTTTGTCCGGAGATCTAGCAGAGCTGCACGTTTGAGTCGGTAATGTTTTAACTCTTACTGGTGCCTCAGGGTGTGTTTGATGTTTGGACTGAAGGTCACAGGAAGCATCAGCATGATCTCCTCTGTGTCTGTGTCCTCTCTCTGCAGCACTCTGATCTACAAGTTCGGCCGGACTGAAGATCTATGGGGTTAAAATGTCTCGCAGTCTTTAAATGTTTTGTACTCCGCTGTAAAAACAGACGAATTCACACCATTCTAGTGTTAGTGTTGCTCCACACACACAGACTCACATGGCCTGGTGTAAATACTGCTGAGCTTCCATGTTTCACTTCACTCTGTTTCAGTTTGTTGGTGTGAAATGAGGGAATTCCTGCTCGCCGCTCTTCCTGTAATGGATGTTAAAACTTCCAAGTGTCACTCTGGGAGATTTCAGCGCCTCACTTCCTGTTGGTTAAATGCTAAAGGTCACATGTTTGCCTGTAAATACAGGATCTGTGACTCGATCTCTGACAGGAAGATGTAAAGAAAGGAGCTGGGAAAACCGGCACCGTTCTGGGGGGGGGGTCACTGTAGAAAACGTGGGTTCGACTGTAAGCGGTCGACCGGGAAGTGAGCACGTTAATGTTAGCCACATGTTTGAGACATTTAAAATATGAGTCAGTATCAAGGCGTCGCTGATGGCGCCGGTTTTTTTTTTAGCCTTTACCAGGTAAAATGTTTGAGAACCATGTACAAACATGACCTCGCAGCGGATCGCGCTCAGTTTGGATTTTGGACTTTTGGTCCAATCAGCCAGCTGTGGCAGGAAGGCCCTGGAGCGTGTTGGTTTCCTGCTGACGGATCAGTCGTCCTCCTGAACTTTACTCCTGTTTGTGCCACAGAAAGTGTCCTGAGGTCAGAGGTGTTACGGTTTCAGTGTTTGTCTCGAATCGATCATGTGAACGCTGTAAACGACTCATCGGGATGCTTTAGTCCCCACCTGTTGGTATCCTGAAGCTCAGAGCCACGTGGAGCCAAAAAACCCACTTTTTTCTGAAATAAAACATTTTTTTTGTAGTGACTGTGACCGTTGACCTTTTATTGCCAGCCTCTGTACCAAAGCCACACTGAATCAAACATTTTGAGAGGAAGTCGGAGCTTCTTCAGGAGGAGGAGGAGCTTCTTAGAGGCTAATTAAAATCAAATCCATTAAAAAAAAGGATCCATCAACATATTCAACTCAATTTATTAAGAGTCAAATCACAAGAGTTGCATCAAGGTGCTTCAGATTATAAAGTCCCTACAATAATACAAATGACAAACATGATGTAAATTTCCAGCAAACATTTACCCACAAACTTACAGCTTAGCACAGCCGTAGTCACGCAGTTCTGGCCATGATCGCTATTAGCACAGACCTAAGACAATGGCACGCTCAGCAGCTGATCTCAGGATCACGGCGCTGCGTCCGGGGAGCAGAGGCGACATGAGCTTGCAGTGCGGCGTCACGGCCATCAAACGGTCTGAGCTGAACGTTCGCTGAGCTCGTTAACTGCCCGCGGGCCAAAAACTCATTGCAGCAGTGTTCATTACCAACAGGATTCAGTCACGCCCCGGCTGCACAAAAGTTTATTCCCGTTTGTGTCACAGAAAGCTGCGAGCCACTCTCAGTTCCCCATTTTTACCATTTCCTGTCATCAGACGTCTCTGTGCAGTGAAAACATTCAGGGAGGTGCAATCATTCAGTAATCAGACTTGGATAATGCTGGGATCGATGCTAAAGTGCAGAGAAGTCAAACTGAGGACAGCAGTGATTAAAACTGGAGGCTCCAGCTGTCCTCACGTTAGTCTGTTACAGAGAGGCTCTGTTCAGGTGCATCCAGGTGTTCTGCTGCTTCTGGCACACTCGCCTTCCTCCTGTGCCCTCCGTGTTTACTTTGAATCTGCTGCCACTGAGCTCAGAGTTAAAAAAAAAAAATCCCAATAAGGTGGGGTTAATGATTGGATCACCTGGAGGAGGTGAATGGCTCAGTCATCAAGTGAGTGGGCGGTCTCTGACCAGGACAGGAAGCAGCAGCGGGAGCTCATCTGGGCTCGTAGGGAGAGACGTGGACGATGTCGTAGAGCTCTTTAGGGGGCTCGCCGATTGGGGGGGTCACTGGGGACGGAATTTCCAGAAAGTCCTGGAGAGAAGAAGATGATGGGTTAGCTCAGAGACAGTGAAGACGTGAACACCATGAGCAGCGCTTCCAGGTGTTTGTGCTTCACTCGGATGAAGAAAGTGTTTTCAGTTTGAAGTTTGCTGAGTGTGTTTTGTCACACACCTTAGCTGATTTAGCTCTGCCTAGGCTTGTCTCGTCTTTGTCGAGCTATCCACTTTCTTACAAAGTCTGCAAACTGCAAACCACCTTCTCGCCTAGGAATTAAATCTAAGGCGGTTCACTGTGAGGCTGCGATGTCGGAATTTCTTCCCCTGATGCAGTGTGTTCACTCAATTCCAGCTTTAGGTGTGTTGTTTAGGCAGCTATGCTAGCGCACAGTATGGGCACACTCAGTGTGCATGGGCAGCAGCCTGTACTAAAGCATGAAGTAGTGAACGCGTGGAGCTGAGGCGTTTTGTTCTTTTCCTCGTCATTAGCATACTCGATAACGTCAGCTCGAACATCGTTAACATGGCAATTTAGATGTTATCGTAGATTATATATATTGCACACCCCTAGCGTTGAACTACTTTAACTGCTGCTTGCACTGGCACTATGTCATGAGACACACTCACATCTTATGATGTCACCAACTCCACTGGCCAGTTCAATCACACCAGTCTTAGACACTGAAAGTATTCTGATCACAATCAGATACTCAAATTGGCTCTTTTACCCATCTCGCTGACACGCTCAGTAAATACAACGCCCCCTAGTGTCTGTGTGGTGAATGCAGCAGTGTTGGCCCTCACCGGTGGGATATGGTACGGTAAGCGCAGCCACCGTTTGATTCTCTGACGCTGGAACAGAAGCAGGTATCCGACCGTGGGAATAATGATGGCGAGGGTGACAACGGTGGCGACCACACCTGCTATCACCGGCGTACCGTTCCAGTGTTCTGCGATAAGAGAAGCAGTGGATTCACCTTCAGCTGATTAAAACTAATCATTAGCAGCCGGCTCGCTCCTTAAAGAAACATTACACTAAAAACAGGCCAGCTGCACATTTTAAGCCACAGACAGACGTTCAGGGTAATGCTGCAGTAAAGTGCTCATGCTCACTGAGGATGTTCAGCAGCACTGTACACTTACTGGATTCAGGGATGACGGCACACTGGGTGCAGCTGGGCGGCTCAACAAGTTTGCCAAAAACGATGTACTTCACCTGAACGCAGTACCGCTGCCCCTCCTGCAGATTTTTGACAGTTGTGGAGGCAATGGTGTCTTCCATCTCCTGATGAAGACAGCAACACATTTCACACATAAACTGTGGATTAAACCTAAAACACAGTTCAACAGCATTAATAAGTTAGGAGATTTCTAACTGCACTGAGGTCCAACAGGACAAGCACAGAGACGAGTCCACTGTCAGAGGCTGTAAGAAGATCATTTGTAACCTTCACTAATGCTGTTTCTGTACTGTGGTGAATTCTGAAACCTGACTGAAACTCTTCAAATAAACCGTTCCTCTGCAGATGATCAGTTAGCTGTTTTACAACTACTCTTTCAAGGGTTTCTGAGCTCAGCATGTCTCCGTCTTTGGTCAAACATCCTACCACATTAATGAAGTTCAATGTGAAGAAGAGTCAGTGTTATTCTCTGTAAATGCCAAAATGGGTCCAGACTGTTTAATTAAAAGCTATAAAGCCGAAAATGATTTCTGTAATTTAAATATCGTCTGCATGAATGATTTCAGTTGTAAAACATGCAGATTTAGTTTAGAGATGTTGGAGCCTTTCAGCCCTTCATCACAGACCGATGTGATCCAGCAGCGACAGCCGACGGTTGGTGTGGGTTCACCGCCGTGCACCACCACAGAGGGCTTTAATTACACTGCAGACTTTCAGCTCGAAGGTAAGTGAACACACTGGCAGAATTTTAAATCTAAGGATCGTTTTTTTGTGCTGGATCAAAATCTAAACAAGTCTGGAACCCATGGTTATCACCACGTGCTGCTTTTCAGTTCAATTCCTTGGGATTTATTTATTCCTTGGCACTGGAGTCTCTTTCAGCTGCTGCCTGTTTAGTTCAGTGTTGTCAGAATAACAAGGCCTCATCTGGACATGAAACTGCTGCTCAGCCAGTCTGAGCCTCTGAAAATGGGAACTGAGGATAAAAATAGCTGTAATTCTGAAACTGCTCTTAATGCCACTGAAGGAAAGCTGAATGTCTGCACATGCTGAATTATTTCATATCCACTGTGGGGGTGCACTGAGGCAAACCAAAGGAACACTGTCCCTTATGGCTCCACGCTGGACACCGATGGTAAAGACCCGTCTGTTTGGTTTGTTTTTGTAATCTATTCTGAGCAGCAGGTGCTGTAGCATCAGGTTAGATTGAAGACAAAGAGCTTGAGGAACACTCGGCTGCACCTGAACACCGAGCTCACCTTTCCTTCAGTGTGAACATGTTCTCACCTCCAGCTTCTCCCCGTCTTTGCCAAAGTAAACCCTGTGCTTGGCGTGGTCAGCATATTCCTCAGCCAGCTCGTGATTGTCACTCAGGTGTACGGTGAGTGATCCGGGCAGGGGCAAAAGGCTGAAGGCAGGTGTGCAGAGGCTACCTGGAAGAGCAGAGCGAGGCGTCAGCACTGCAGGAGGAGCGCTCTGAAACACCAGCAGCTCTGTGGAGCAGGCGAGCTCACACGAGGTCTGCGTGGGTGTTTTTAAGCCTCTCTCCCTTCACACTCAGCATGTGGTTCACACTCTGGTTAGTGTGGTTAGCACCTCCAGTCTCACAGCATCACCTTCACCCACTCGCAGGTCTCTCACCATTTCTGCTGCAGGCTTCAACAGGCTCAGATTTCAGCGCCTGCCACTCGGTGCGCACACGCAGCATCACACAGCTCCTCTCAGGAGGCTCTCCTCTCAGAGTCTGTGTGACAGCCCTCACGTCACAGAGAGACGACGACGTCTTGACACAGTCTGGAAACGTTTCCCATTTAGAGGAGTCAAATCTGAGGACGAGGAGCAGAGACACAGCGGTCAGCAAAGACGGAGTCACTGCAGGCCGAGCTGTCAGTCAAAGCTCTGAAACACTGGGTTCTATGTGGGAGTCAGCCTCCTGTTTTACTTACAGCTGTTATGGTGCATTAACATCTTCACTGCTTTTATTTACATTTTTAATTTATGGTACTTTAACAAGATTGCACTGAGCTCCATTTTATTTTCACCATTGTAAAATAAATTTAATTAATTTACACCATTTTTGTACATTTTACCATGTTAAGGCATCTTAGTTAAGGCTGCCTGTTTCATGTTTCAGCCGCTCTAACACAAATTAACTCCCGTTAACTAACGTTTTATTCTGGAACACAAAATCCTTCTTTTTCATTTTGATTCCCTCTGAGGGCAGGAGGTCATCTGTGGAGCTCTCAGTAACTGGACTAAAATCTGTCACAGTTAAACTCAAACTCGATCAGCCGCCTTCTTTCTGATTAATGACGACCTCTCTCCTCTGAAGCTGTGACCTTTGGCCACCATCGGGCGCCTAAGAGCGACAAACTCTCAGAGAAATGCATGAAGATAAAAGGAAGATCCACCTTAAAGCAGAACACCTTGAGGCCTCACCTGCGGTACTCCACTGTATAGGTGACTCTCTCTAAGGCAGGAGCCCACGTCAGCTGACCCTCCTCCACCCTGATGTTGTAGGGCGGTGGCAGCGGTGCCAGTGGTGCCTCAGACACAACTGACACAGACAAGAAGGGAAAACCAAACGTTAGCACCTCAGGACTGAATCGCACACGTCGACTCCATGACCTCTGACCTCAGACAGACAGCATGAGCTCAGGGGGTCACAAAAGGGTTACAAAACAAGAATGAGGAGGGAATTAAAACTGATCTGCAAACTGTAATAATTTAGATGAACAACATCTGTCTGCCTCACGGGGCACATCTGTGAAAGGCTTCACTGAGCTCTAAACCTCATGATTACAGCTGAGGTCTGAATGAATGAATGCTTTAGAAACAATTACTCTGCAACTGCCCCAAGGAATAAATTATTATTAGTTTATTTATTTGTGGCTGTTAAAACCAGAGATGATTACAAATGAACAGATTACCATTAACGGTGACAGTAACTGAGTATGAAGGTTTGTGGGAAACCTGGGAGTGCCTCATGAACGCAGACGTGTTGAGACTCCAGGAGATCCTTGTGACTACATGAAACCATGCCTTAGAAATCAGTCCTGTGACGTCAGGTGGTTCGGACATTTTCAGCCCACTTCCTCTTTAACCTCAAGGAGCCCCGCCCCGTCTGAATCTGTCAGCCTGATTCTCAGTTTCGGCGCATTTTGGACAAAATACTAAAGATTAAAACTTATAGTTTAGTCATTTAATCTAAGACGTTAGCCTAGCCTCAAACACGACCTTAACTGTGACACTAAATCCTCCGAACTTGAGTCTCTGGTGAAAACCAGCTGGCAGGTACGATTAGAGCCGATTTCAGTCAAACACTACTGGCCGGTTTCCCGTTCACAGATTAAACAGGGTCCTAGACTAAAAGGAAAAAGTCAATGAAGACCACAATAGGAAACAATATTTAGTCCAGGATTAGACATAATCCCTGTACGGGAAACTGGGCCTGCGTGTTTAGCTGGAATAACCTGATACCGATGTTACAACACCGTAAATGAGTCATTAGTAACACCGAGGACATTTTCAGCCCGACGATCAACCGAAGACATTAAGAACACTTTAAAATCGGTTATTTTATAACAGTGTGCTTCAGGAGCGGAGAGCAGCTCTCTCCACGACCAGCACAAGAGACCTGGAGGCCAACACACACACACAGTTAGCCTGCGGAGCTACAGGCCGTAATCACCCAGTAGCTCCGCAGGTTTTAGCCTGTAGCGGCGGGTCCTCACCCCGGGAGAAGCTGAAGCACAGCAGGAAGAGTAACGGCCTCATTGTGTAGCCTGTGGCCGGTATCCGAGCATGTTGGTTGACGCTGAAGAAACGAAACATCCACCGCGACCGTCCTCGCTGCGCTGGCTGGATGTGGGACTGGGAGCGGACTGCCTCCGATTTCCGTTTCCGCCTCTTAAGGCTGCCTGTGACTCACGCCGAAGTGATAACACCCGCCTACACACCGTTTAATTATTTACTTTAGCAGGTCACGGCTCTGCCGCCTCACCTGTGAGCCAGGTAACGTTTGCCAGCTTCCTCGGTCCTGTGCCACAGTGGCTGTATGTGTGTGTGTGTTCACTCAGCCTAGCATCAGCTCTCAGGGACGCGCGCTCACCTTAAGGCTGACCAATCACTTTAATTCAATTCCGTGTTATTTATACAGCAGCAAATCACAACAGTCTGTCAAGGTGCTTCATATGTAAGGTAAAGACTACAATAGTTACGGTCATAGGCATGGACAGCGATTTTACAGAGGAACATCAAGCTAGGAGGAGACTGGGTATCATCTGCATAAAAATGTAAATTGATGCAATGCTTTCTAATAATACTGCCTCAGGGAAGCGTGTACAATGTAAATAAAGATGTAGTTGAGCTCAAAAATAAAGCACTGGCATATTTAAATAATAAATGTCCTCAAATAAATGAATGTTTTTTTCCCCTTCATAACAAAAGACTGACAGCTGTGCTATTAAAATGTAAACAGGAAAGATGGAGAGCAAAAGTAGCAAACGGCTGCCTTCTTCTTTCCAAAGCCGGTCTGCAGTGAGGTAGACTTCACCGAAGTGCTTCCTCCTGTGTAAGATAACACAGACCTGCGCGCCGACGGATCACAGCAACGGGCCCACCCGCTCAATGCGGCGTCTCCGTATCCGCCGGCGGCAGCACGAAGACACGAAAGACCCGCTGCCGCTGTTAAGGTCATTTGACTTACGGTACAAACCAACGGCCAGGGACTCTCGGGGGTCCGGACGATACCAAAGCGTCTGAACGGACGCAGTACGGAGGCTGTATGTAAACAAAACACGGCGATAGCGGAGGATTTCAGGTTGACAAAAAACTCTCCAAAAGTCACTGACGTCACCAGGAGGACTCGCTAAATTTGTCGCTAGTCGCTTTTTGGAAAAAGAGTCGCGGGGGGGGGGGTGTCTGAAAAGCTGCTAAATCTAGCAACAAACGGCTAAGATGGCAGCCGCTTTGAAGTAGAATGACGTCATCGCCCATCAGAGCGCTGGACAGTGACGTTGCAGGGGGTGTGTCACCAGAGTGTAGATATAGAGAGAGACAATTCAACAAGTTCCATTTGGTTTTTCGCAAATCAGGAGATTTAAGAAGCAATATCAGCCTTCAGTATTGAAGTCATTGAGCCAACAAACCAACAACAAAACAATGTCAAAGAAGAAAGCGACAAAAGACAAATCACTGCATGAGGCAGTGAGGAGAGAAATAACTGAGCCTGTGGAGCTTCAGGCTGACGATGAGGAAGGTGCGACTGCTGCTGAGAGCCAGTTAAACATTGCACCTGTGGAGCAGAGCAAGGGCTGTTTGGAAAATCCACCTGAGACACATGAGGAACTGAAGCAAAGTGAGGCATATCTGAGGGACAAGGTGGCTGAGCTTGAATCTCTGCTAAAACAAAACGAAACAGAGATTGAAGAATTATGGGCAGAGATTCGCAGTTCAGAGAAAAAGAGAAAATGTTAAATTCTAACATCAAGAATCTCACTGCTGAATGTCGCGATCTCCAAAACCGTAATCAGAGAAAACATACCGAGATTAGACATTTGACAGAAAAAATAAATAACCTTGAGTGGCAGTTGGGTGAGGCTGAGCGTGAAAGAGAAAAAGACATGCAATGTCTGAGAACAAAAATGAAGAAAAAGTTTAAAAAAGTTCATACAAAACTGCAAGATCTTCAGGAAAAAAGAGATCTTTTCCATATTGAAAACAGTCGTGTTGCTGCTGAGCTGCTGAAGGTGGAGAAAGACAAAGACAAACTACAGGAAGAGAATTTAGAGCTCAGGAAAACTGTAGACTATCTTAAGGATCAGCTGAGTTTGCTCCAGGAGGAATTGATATTGGCTGACTCTGAAATGAGGAATCCTGATGCAGAACCGCCTCCTAACAGTGGTCCATGGTTTTCCAGTGCCAAATGCCTACTTATAGGCTTGGCTGTTGCCGTGGGGGGCCTTCTGATTTATTCAGCTTCCTAGGCCGCCTCAATGTTTGAAAGCTGCAATGCATGAATCAGCTGTTCTTCATGGGACTGGGCTGCAGTCTCCTCCAACACTACCCAGTCAGAGTAGATGTGTGTGCTCATTTTCCCCTCAGCCCCAACCGGTCGCAGCAGATGACTGCCCCTCCCTGAGCCTGGTTCTGCTGGAGGTTTCTTCCTGTTAAAGGGAGCTTTTCCTCCCCACTGTTGCCGGGTAAGCACAAGGTAACAGTGGGGAGGAAAAACGCTCATAGGGGATCATTTTGAAAAATTGAAGAACTCAGGTTTTCAGAACAACAGGCATAAAATATATACATAAAGTATATTTACTTTATGTATATATTTTATGCCTGAATTATAATAACAAAGTATATACATACTTCTTTATTTCATTCTTTATTTCAATAAAAATAAATTTCTATACAATTACAGCCTATCCAGCATTTGTTCAAAAAGTCTTTCATATTTGTTATGATCTGTACTTAGTACACATTTTACCACAGGCAAGTTTCAGTTTACATCCCTGTGTGTGCACTCATGATACAGTATACTTATGGAGTCATTTATGGTCCAAACCTCATCTTTGACCATCACACTGCATTCGCTTCATCAATAAGTCTGAGCAAACATCTGTCCTACATTCAAACTGCCGTCGGGTCTTTAAAGCGCCTTGAGACTAGGCTGCTCCATTATGGGAAACATCATAATCAAGATCATCCATCCATCCATTTCTATCACTTGTCTGGGGCCGGGCTGCGGGGCCAGCAGCCTCCTGACTTTGTAAACACCACGGATTAATTTCACTTAAAGGACAGTGAATACCCTCAAATCTGCTACACTTCTCAAGCTTCAGTCTCTAAATTGAAAATAAATGACAGAATATATAAATATAAAAAAAATAAATTGCAAAATAAATAAATTATAATAATAATATAGAAAATTGATGATAAAAAGCTAATGGCCAGTTATCATGACTAATACTAGGAAGAAATGGGACCAAATTATTTACACCCCTGAATCCAGTCAGGCTGGCTTTCTTTGCTCAATACACAGGTGCTGATCATAAAATTAGAATACTGTGAAAAGGTTCAATATTGAACTTGGTGCTGTCACTTTTTTTTCCCTCCAAACTTTATTTAACAAGGTGGACCGTTTGCACAACGGTTTATAGCCCTCACCTGCCTTCAATTAGTAGCTCTGCCTCATTTGTTTACCTGGTGTGGTGTGGGGTCTGTCTCAGGCTTCTGCTTTTAGACATTTGGGTAAGTTTGCCTGTCGGGATTTGTTCTTCCTTTTGTTCCTGTGTATTAGCTAAACAATTCTCATTCTCACTATCTGCGTCTAAGGAGACGCACAGCTCCAGCAGCTGACATAACGTCCTTTGGGTAGTGGAACGAGGTGGCAAAGTGTGAGTTTGTTTGGGCTTCTGGGTCAGGGGTCATGAGAAAACATTCAAAGCAGTACATGTCCCAATAGCTCTAAGTGCCTTTTGTTTTTCAGAATCTTTAAGTGTCCGAACGTTTTGTTTAACCTCACTGTAAAAAGCAGAAAAGCATGGTTTCCTTCCTGAGTATTTGCAGCAGTGAATATGATATTTAGACATCAACAACAGAAGGTTTGTCAAGTAGCCAGAATTGTTCCTTCGTGTACAGTGTGTAACGAGGCCAAACGACACAATTTTCCACAACAAGATAAACTATTTTTCAATGTTATTGTGAATCAAATCACAGTTCCTGCCAAAATACACCAACAAAAGGACAACAGCAAAACAGGTGAACAACAGTTTTGGGACATCGATCACAAAAGCTGCAGTTAATATTTATGTCTTTCTTGAATCTGCTTTTAATAAAAGATTTGGCTGATATGGAATAACAAAGACATCTTATACAAATGTAAATCTGTTTTTGGAATATTGGTTTCAGAACAACATCATATGGGTGGACCAGCTATTTAACAGTGAAGGACTTTTGCTCACCTATGGAGAGTTTCCCTGTAACTCCTGGAGACTATATCAGATGAGGGAAGTTGTAGTCATGCAGGAAGTACGAACCAAACATAAAATCACAAACTGGAAACCTCAACAACAACAAGGCCAGTCACAAATAGGCAGAAAATGGGGAGAGAAGAAAAAGAAATGTGGTAAATGTGGCAAAACACAACACAGGAGAGATGAAAAGTGCCCAGCTTCAACAGCAGCATGTCATATCTGTCACAAAACGGGACATTGGGCCAGGGTGTGCCACAACTGCAGGTCTGTGAATGAAGTCACAGAGCCTGACAAAGGTGAGCAGAGGTCATATTTTCTGGGCTCAGTCTGCAAGTCAAAAGAGAAAAGTGAGGCATGGACTGTGGTATTAAATGTTGATTCTGTACCAGTGGAATTTAAAATAGACACGGGAGCAGATGTTAATGTCATAAATGAAGATACGTTCCACAAAATCACCCCTGAAAGACAATTACAACCATCAGACCTCCCTTTAAAAAGAGAAAAATCTACAACCTAAAAGGCCCAACAGAAAGACTGTTATGAAAAGGGATGAGACTGAAAAGGCTAAACAGGCTTTTTACTACAGTCACCGCCATGGGGCCAGACCACTTTCTCCACTGCGGCCAGGTGATGCAGTTGTCACCAAGCTGGATCAGGAAAGGACATGGGTGACGCCTGCAGTGGTATCCAAGGAATGTGTTACCCCGAGGTCTTACCTCGTCCACACACCGCAGGGAACATCGTTTCGGAGGAATCAATTCAATTCAATTTTATTTATATAGCGCCAAATCACAACCAACAGTCGCCTCAGGGCGCTTTGTATTGTGGGTGTAGAGGCTAATCTATAATTTCTTTGTCTATTCTGTAATTCCATTTAACCTCTTCCTTCGTTTGAATGAATGATACAGAGCCGGTTTTACGCGTGGGACACTCTCGGCCACAGCACGATAAAACTACCGTGTTGCTCCATCATCCATCTTTATTCTTCTACAAAAACATTTCTTCTTCACGGGCCTTAACAACAGAATTGTGCCCTCTGCACTTCAACCATACAAAATACACATTCTTAACAATGGTTTCCAAATCCAAACACTACAAATGAAATGAATTTCTTTTTGACCCCAATTATACAAATATGAAATACAAAAAGAAACCAATACATGACATGAATCACTTATAAATTAAGAAACTTCTACAAAATGGTGCTTACAGTGGGTAAAGACCCTACAATAACACAGAGAAAACCCAACAGTCAAAACGACCCCCTAGGAGCAAGCACTTGGCGACGGTGGGAAGGAAAAACTCCCTTTTAACAGGAAGAAACCTCCAGCAGAACCAGGCTCAGGGAGGGGCAGTCATCTGCTGCGACCAGTTGGGGCTGAGTGGAGAGAGACAGGACAAAAGACATGCTGTGGAAGAGAGACAGAGATTAATAATAATGATTAAATACAGAGTGAAGTATAAACAAGTAAATAAAGGTGAATGAGAAGAAACAGTGCCGCCATCTTCGTCGGGAGCATTCCCCACAGCTTGCCACGACTTCCATTTCCCCACCAGCTGAGTGTACAGCAGTCGAACCATCCAAGTCTGCACATACCCTCCTCACTCTTGAGACTACCCCCTCTGACTCTGGTCAGGTTGTCACACACACACAGTCTGACTCACCAGTGCAAGTTCGTACCAGATCTGGACATGTGTGCAAACCGGTCATAAGACTGGATCTTTAGTGTCTGCTGTCCACTATATGGGCTTTGGAGGGTGGGGACGGAGCAGGGATGTGAAAGAGAAACCTAATGACTTAATATGCTGTGAATAATAGTAGAGCACTGAAGCCTGTTCTGTGATGCAGTTTATTTGAGTTTAGCATTAAAAAAAAAAGAGAGAGAATGTGCTTCAAGTTTGGAGGTGATACTGGGTTTTGTTTTGAATCTTATCTTGCATAATCCAGAGTTATATTATCTGTTCCACATGGTAGCACAGCATGTTACATAGTTCAGGTTTGAATAATAATCTAGTGTGGAAATGAGCTATGCTAATTAACAGGAATCTGCTACTGTTATGATGCACTCTTAAAAAAAAAAGAAAGGGGGGAAAAGGGAGGAGATGTCATATATTGATTTGAAAAGTGTACTGTGAACTGCTGTTGTGTACTAGACTTTACGACACTATATTGCTTTACGGCACGCACACAAACGTTGGTGCCCTGCCCACTGTTATACCCTTTTCCTACCTATGCTGTTGTGAGTTTTGCCAAGCCAAAATAAAAGGTACGTTATTCAAGTAAAACTAGCACTTGATCATTCTACACCTTCCACAGCACTGTTTTTAATATGACATGCCATAAGCTGTGCCACTTTTCTCCTGTAATGCACACCATGCAGTGAAACAGCGGTAGGAAACTTTATGTTGAGACGGCAGAGTCACGCCCTTCTGCTGCTTTCGTCACACGTTCTTGGTTTGAGACCAGCTAACTTGCGGAGCCCGAGTTGAACCCGTTTTTCACCGAGTGTATTCACGGTGGAAAAACCAATGAACGGTTCAAATACTGGCACCGGCACCAGAACCCCGCTGGCAGAAACAGGGCCTCTAAAAATGGATGTTTCTAATTTTATAAACATTGTGCAAATGTAAAAAAGCGGTCCTACATATCTGTTTAATATGTGCATTGAAGGACATATCCTGGTCAATAATGACTCCAAGATTTCTCACAGTGTTACTGGAGGCCAAAGTAATGCCATCCAGAGTAAGGATCTGGTTTGACACCATGTTTCTAAGATTTGTGGGGCCGAGTACAAGAACTTCAGTTTGATCTGAATTTAGAAGCAGGAAATTAGAGGTCATCCAGGCCTTTATGTCTTTAAGACATTCCTGCAGTTTAACTAATTGATGTGTGTCATCTGGCTTCATGGATAGATAAAGTATCATTTCCATAACAATTTGATGCAATGCTTTCTAATAATACTGCCTCAGGGAAGCGTGTACAATGTAAATAAAGATGTAGTTGAGCTCAAAAATAAAGCACTGGCATATTTAAATAATAAATGTCCTCAAATAAATGAATGTTTTTTCCCCTTCATAACAAAAGACTGACAGCTGTGCTATTAAAATGTAAACAGGAAAGATGGAGAGCAAAAGTAGCAAACGGCTGCCTTCTTCTTTCCAAAGCCGGTCTGCAGTGAGGTAGACTTCACCGAAGTGCTTCCTCCTGTGTAAGATAACACAGACCTGCGCGCCGACGGATCACAGCAACGGGCCCACCCGCTCAATGCGGCGTCTCCGTATCCGCCGGCGGCAGCACGAAGACACGAAAGACCCGCTGCCGCTGTTAAGGTCATTTGACTTACGGTACAAACCAACGGCCAGGGACTCTCGGGGGTCCGGACGATACCAAAGCGTCTGAACGGACGCAGTACGGAGGCTGTATGTAAACAAAACACGGCGATAGCGGAGGATTTCAGGTTGACAAAAAACTCTCCAAAAGTCACTGACGTCACCAGGAGGACTCGCTAAATTTGTCGCTAGTCGCTTTTTGGAAAAAGAGTCGCGGGGAGGGGGGGGTGTCTGAAAGCTGCTAAATCTAGCAACAAACGGCTAAGATGGCAGCCGCTTTGAAGTAGAATGACGTCATCGCCCATCAAAGCGCTGGACAGTGACGTTGCAGGGGGTGTGTCACCAGAGTGTAGATATAGAGAGAGACAATTCAACAAGTTCCATTTGGTTTTTCGCAAATCAGGAGATTTAAGAAGCAATATCAGCCTTCAGTATTGAAGTCATTGAGCCAACAAACCAACAACAAAACAATGTCAAAGAAGAAAGCGACAAAAGACAAATCACTGCATGAGGCAGTGAGGAGAGAAATAACTGAGCCTGTGGAGCTTCAGGCTGACGATGAGGAAGGTGCGACTGCTGCTGAGAGCCAGTTAAACATTGCACCTGTGGAGCAGAGCAAGGGCTGTTTGGAAAATCCACCTGAGACACATGAGGAACTGAAGCAAAGTGAGGCATTTCTGAGGGACAAGGTGGCTGAGCTTGAATCTCTGCTAAAACAAAACGAAACAGAGATTGAAAGATTGTGGGCAGAGATTCAGACTTTAGAGGAAAACGAGGAAAGCTTCACTAAAAAAAACAGGAGTCTCTCTGCTCAACTGTGCCATTTCCAAATGCTTAATCAGAGAAAACATAAAGAAATTAGAGATTTGACAGAAAAAGTACATGATCTTGACTGGCAGTTGGATGAGACTCTGTGTGAGAAACAGACCAAAATGAAATTACTGAAAAGAAAAATGAAGCAAAAGGTTAAAACAGTTGAATCAAACCTGCAAGATCTTCAGGAAAAAGAGATCTTTTCCTTAATGAAAACAGTCGTGTTGCTGCTGAGCTGCTGAAGGTGGAGAAAGACAAAGACAAACTACAGGAAGAGAATTTAGAGCTCAGGAAAACTGTAGACTATCTTAAGGATCAGCTGAGTTTGCTCCAGGAGGAATTGATATTGGCTGACTCTGAAATGAGGAATCCTGATGCAGAACCGCCTCCTAACAGTGGTCCATGGTTTTCCAGTACCAAATGCCTACTTATAGGCTTGGCTGTTGCCGTGGGGGGCCTTCTGATTTATTCAGCTTCCTAGGCCGCCTCAATGTTTGAAAGCTGCAATGCATGAATCAGCTGTTCTTCATGGGACTGGGCTGCAGTCTCCTCCAACACTACCCAGTCAGAGTAGATGTGTGTGCTCGTTTTCCCCTCAGCCCCAACCGGTCGCAGCAGATGACTGCCCCTCCCTGAGCCTGGTTCTGCTGGAGGTTTCTTCCTGTTAAAGGGAGCTTTCCTCCCCACTGTTGCCGGGTAAGCACAAGGTAACAGTGGGGAGGAAAAACGCTCATAGGGGATCATTTTGAAAAATTGAAGAACTCAGGTTTTCAGAACAACAGGCATAAAATATATACATAAAGTATATTTACTTTATGTATATATTTTATGCCTGAATTATAATAACAAAGTATATACATACTTCTTTATTTCATTCTTTATTTCAATAAAAATAAATTTCTATACAATTACAGCCTATCCAGCATTTGTTCAAAAAGTCTTTCATATTTGTTATGATCTGTACTTAGTACACATTTTACCACAGGCAAGTTTCAGTTTACATCCCTGTGTGTGCACTCATGATACAGTATACTTATGGAGTCATTTATGGTCCAAACCTCATCTTTGACCATCACACTGCATTCGCTTCATCAATGAGTCTGAGCAAACATCTGTCCTACATTCAAACTGCCGTCGGGTCTTTACAGTATAAAGCGCCTTGAGACTAGGCTGCTCCATTATGGGAAACATCATAATCACGATCATCCATCCATCCATTTCTATCACTTGTCTGGGGCCGGGCTGCGGGGCCAGCAGCCTCCTGACTTTGTAAACACCACGGATTAATTTCACTTAAAGGACAATGAATACCCTCAAATCTGCTACACTTCTCAAGCCTCAGTCTCTAAATTGAAAATAAATGACAGAATATATAAATATAAAAAAAATAAATTGCAAAATAAATAAATTATAATAATAATATAGAAAATTGATGATAGAAAACTAATGGCCAGGTGGACCGTTTGCACAACGGTTTATAGCCCTCACCTGCCTTCAATTAGTAGCTCTGCCTCATTTGTTTACCTGGTGTGGTGTGGGGTCTGTCTCAGGCTTCTGCTTTTAGACATTTGGGTAAGTTTGCCTGTCGGGATTTGTTCTTCCTTTTGTTCCTGTGTATTAGCTAAACAATTCTCATTCTCACTATCTGCGTCTAAGGAGACGCACAGCTCCAGCAGCTGACATAACGTCCTTTGGGTAGTGGAACGAGGTGGCAAAGTGTGAGTTTGTTTGGGCTTCTGGGTCAGGGGTCATGAGAAAACATTCAAAGCAGTACATGTCCCAATAGCTCTAAGTGCCTTTTGTTTTTCAGAGTCTTTAAGTGTCCAAACGTTTTGTTTAACCTCACTGTAAAAAGCAGAAAAGCATGGTTTCCTTCCTGAGTATTTGCAGCAGTGAATATGATATTTAGACATCAACAACAGAAGGTTTGTCAAGTAGCCAGAATTGTTCCTTCGTGTACAGTGTGTAACGAGGCCAAACGACACAATTTTCCACAACAAGATAAACTATTTTTCAATGTTATTGTGAATCAAATCACAGTTCCTGCCAAAATACACCAACAAAAGGACAACAGCAAAACAGGTGAACAACAGTTTTGGGACATCGATCACAAAAGCTGCAGTTAATATTTATGTCTTTCTTGAATCTGCTTTTAATAAAAGATTTGGCTGGATACATTTCATGGATCATTTTAAAAGTGATTTCTTTAACTTTATTTGTAATCAGATATTTATTTGGGAAAAGCCAGACCTCTCTCCATGGTATCCCATCCACAAACCTGTTCCAGTACGGATCAGCATCTGCTCGTGTTGTGATGTTCTCTTGAAACAAGGTTCTTATAGATCTGTTATTTGCACGATAACCAGACAGACAGATTTTCCCCACAGGTGTGTCTGCTGGAGACAGACAGGTGAGGTTGTAAGCACCAAGCAGAGCTAACGCTGCATATGTTAACCGTGATATTCCTTCTGCTTTGCTGAGGAAAACTTCCTCTCAGTGACAAGTCTCATAAGAGCCACTGATTTAATTGATTTATTTTTATATTCTGTATAATTGGGTTAAAATTCAAGGTGCTTCTTTTACTTTGATCATTCCTAAATACTGCTCTTCCTCCTTTATGGGGAAGCTATACAGCTGGAGTTGAGTACAGTTCTTGATAGCCATAAGCTCACATTTATTAAGATTGAGACACAAACCAGATGCCTTTGAGACTTCCTGAATCACATTATTGGCTGTTTTTCATTTCTCAGAAAAAGTGTTGTGTCATCTGCTAGTTGTGTTTAAATTAGTTATCTGCCATGGAGGGAGATGCCTTCCACAGCACTATTTTTAATCTGACATGCCATAAGCTATGCCACTATCAGAAAAAGGTAAGGAGAGGCAGGACAGCCCTGTCTCTTTCCTCTAGAAAGATCGAATCTGTGGGATGTGCCACCTGGCGGTTTGATAGAGCTACTGCTGCTCTATAAGATATCTGGGGTTTTACTGGACAAACAGGTGATCCTTGACACCACATTTAACTCTTCGAGTTTTCTAGATTTAGCTAAATCACTTGGTGTTGGCTCTCACTGTGGTACTGTATCACTTCCTGTTCCTGTGTCGGAGCACAGTGGTGTTTTGGTGTCTGTTAGCTGGTTAATCTGTATACCTCGATTTATCTGGATAATTACATATTTCAGTGTAATCTTTATACAGAGCACACTCTTTGCTTATGTTGAGAGTCCACCTGTGAGGTGAGAAGATGACACCGCTCTGCTCCTGTATCTCAGAAACAGCACGGTCCATCCTGACATGTATTCAAGTTTCTCAGATCAGTGGATTAAAATGGAGGCTCTGCTTGTTAATTACCCGTTGCCATGGTGAATCCTGATATCAGAGCTCCATTGGTGATGGATGCAACCTTTTATCATTTTCAACAGCAGAATATTCTTTAAGTTAATTAGGATTAGGACAGTTATGATATAGTCCTGCGTACAGCTCCCCTGCTGCACAAAGGTGTGTCTGATCACGTGAACAGAGGCAGCCATGTTGTTTGTTCACTGTCGTGTTCTTATTTTGAACAAATATCCTTGGACCTCCGTGTGCGATCACGTCCTTTATTGTCAAAACCCAAACAACAACAAACCCCGTGCTGACTTCCGCACGTCACGTGTTTAACATTCATTATTCATGAACCCCACAATCACCACGCATAACAGGTGACAGCAGGTCAGCACTGAAACCCCAACAGCAACATTCATAAAGATGGTGACTAATAAGCGCTGCTTACTAATAAAGAAAGAGATGCTGCTGTTCAAACATCAGTATCGCTATCTGGAATTTTTTAATTTTTTCTAAATCACTTAAACGCACCACTTCGCGCTTTCTCAGGTTTAGACGTGTGACGTCAGACGCCCAGAAACAACAACAGCGGCTGGGACGGAGGATTTTAAGTGGATGGCGCTGCCTTTGGCTCGTGTTTGCACCTGAAGCCCGAGAGCTGAGTGAAGGTACATGCACCTGTACATGCAGACGTCACTAAGGCCTGGATTCCGTCAGGTGTGTTTGGCTAGCTGTCTCAGGCTGAACAGGTGTTTGCGGCACCATGATTACCTGCGCTGTTCTCCCAGAGTGTCGCAAAAAGCTGACTTTGTGAACTTTGCATTATTTAGCTACGTTACCTTATTAGCACGTGCACATTTGAGTGCTTTCTGGCAGCTCAGGTTAACCCGGCGAAAGTCCTGTGAGTCCACGCTGTGGGAGTAGAGGATAAAGGGTTTTTGAAGTGGAAGCTTGAGACCCGATTTAAAAACACGCAGAAAGTGGACCTGCAGGGCCGACTCTCCCTCCCGCGGACTGTGTGCGGCAGCAGCAGCACACCAAAGAGCAAAGCTCAGGTAAACTTTGGGAACATGCCAACCTGCTGCTGTGCTTCAGAAAGAACACCTGAGGCTTTTGTTTGACTCTCTGTGTCTTCCTCAGGCCCGTCTGTAGCAGCTGATCTACTAACAGTGAGTGCCATGTGGTTTTTCTTTTACTTCTTCTGGTTTTGCACCCATACACCATCATCTTCCTTCCTTCCTTCCAACATGGCCGTCCTGTCACAACTGTCTAGCTGGTTTTGACTCTGTTGTGTTAACTTGATGTTTTCCGAGGGAGACGGCCTACGAAGGGTAAGTTTGTCCTTTCTGAACTCTTAGTCCTGTGCTGTGATCGCTCGGCTGCTGTGCCGCTGACGCTTTCCTCCGAGTTTCCAGAAAAGTTGGGCTGAGGCCTTTTTTAGATCCTAAATGATTTAACAACAACATTAACTGGTTTTAAATGGCGTGTGGGCTCTCTGTGAAGACAAACCCCTGCGGTGTATTTGTAGGAATACAGCCTTCCAGCTTTTTTGGAAACGGGGTCGTATCCGATGTCCGGGTGCTGCTGCCGGTCGTCCCGTCTATCCACGCGCGTCCGTAAAATTTGCTGCGGTCCAGCGTGGTCGGCCCTCGGTCCATCCTTCGGTATTTTCCCAACGGTTTGTCCAATATCAATTTTGGAGCAGAAGCATTTATTTTTGCAAACACCAAAATGAGGTAAGTGCTGGGTTTTTTTGTTGGGGGGGGGGGTCTAACATCTTCCCCTGCAGGTGATTCCTTCAGGTGGCTGCTGATCATTTCTGGAGCAGATCTTTTCTTCCAGATCTACCAATGGTACGTGCCTTCTTCTCCTCGCTGTGCTGTTTGGTTTGTTGAGGCCGCCGTGCCTCGTCTCTGCTCTCCTGCTCGTCTGACTGATGATTGCGCGCTCTCGCTCGGTTTCCCGCTCCGATATCTGAACGCCGTTTCTGTGGCTGTGTATGAAGCTCTCTGTGAGCAGCCTTCACTGTGGCTGCTGTGCCACAATGAAGGCTGAGCTAAATGTAGCTTCTGACAGGATGGCCCTCTGTATCTGTCTGACCTCTGTTCCTGTCTCTCTACATCTGCCTTTATCTTTTCTGCCCCTCTCTGTGTTTTTGACTACTGTGCTGCCGAATGTGTTCACTCATCTGCACACACACACACGCACTTAAGTGACATCCCATAATCCATAGGCTTTAATGGAGTTTAATGCTTTAGGCGTGTTTGTGGGAGTTTCTGACCGTTCTTCTAGAAGCACATCTGTGAGGTCAGACACTGATGTTGGAGAAAAGGCCTGGCTCAGTCTGATCCATCCCAAAGGTCTTCTATCAGGCTGAGGTCAGGACTCTGTGCAGGCCAGTCAGGTTCTTCCACACCAAACTGGCTCATCCATGTCTTTATGGAGCTGCTTTGTGCACTGGTGTGCAGTCATGTTGGAACAGGAAGAGCTGCTGTCATTCCCAATCGCTTCCACTCTGTTATAATCCCACTAACAGCTGACTGTGGAATATTTAGCAGTGACTGGACTTGTTGCACAGGTATCATCCTATCACGGCACCACGCTGGAGTTCACTGAGCTCCTGAGAGCGACCCGTTCTTTCACTGATGTTTGTAGAAGCAGTCTGCATGCCTAGGTGTTGGTTTATACACCTGTGGGCATGGATGTAAATGGAACACCTGGATTCAATGATCTGGATGGTGTGTGAGAGTGCTGATAGAGACTCAGATGTTGGCTCAGATTGTGACTGTGGTGCAGAGTCTGGTTACAGCTGATCCAGGACTCTGGAGTGTTTCTGTGGTGGATCAGGCAGGCTTCCTGGGGGATGATGCTTGGCTTGGAGGAGCTACAGTAATGATGCATGTGTCTCAGGTTCTGTGAACTTGTCAGAAGTAGAATTGTGAACCCTGTTTTGACTTCGTCATGTCTGAGGAAAATCTGCTCTGGTCTAGGCTCAAAGATCGAGGGAACACATGTCTGTCTGTCTGGATATATATTATCTAAGAAGGTGCAAATTTGCTTTCCATTTTTATGCTGATGACACTCAGGTGTATGTCCCCTTAAACCAAGAAGACTCTTATTCTATAAAATCTTTAAGTGCCCTGTTGAAGTTAAAACCTGGATTGCAATAAACTTTCTTCATTTTAACAACAAGAACACAGAGGTTTTGATTGTCAGTCCTGGCACTACTGGTGGGTCCTGTAGATCTGGGGCCTCTAACACAAAACCTACTGTTTCTAACCTGGACGGACTCTACAACCCACACAGTGTTTTTATCCTAGATAAGCAGATCAGTGCAGTGGTGAAGTCCAGCTTTTGTTTTTTCTTTTTTTCTTTTCTTTTTTTTTAACTCAGACAATTAGCTAAGATCATACGGCTCCTTTTAAAACAGGACTTTGAAATTGAAATCCATGCACTCGTTACACCTGGATTACTCTAATTCTCTTTATTATGGGCTTTCCCAGTCATCCCTGTCCCGCCTTCAGCTGGTGCAAAACGCAGCTGCTCGTCTTTTAACTGGTACACGGAGGAGAGATCATAATTCTCCTGATTTGGCCTCCCTGCACTGGCTCCCTGTGCATTTTAAATTCTTGTTTTTAAATTTTTAAGTCATTAAATGGTCCTGCGCCCCCCCCCACCTCTCTGAGCTCCTACATGTGCACTCACCCTCCCGGTCGCTGAGGTCTGCTGATCAGCTGCTCCTGGATGTGCCGAGGACACAATGAAAGCTCA
Source organism: Pterophyllum scalare (assembly GCA_024447675.2). Lineage (NCBI taxonomy): Eukaryota > Metazoa > Chordata > Actinopteri > Cichliformes > Cichlidae > Pterophyllum > Pterophyllum scalare. The sequence goes on along the minus strand of JAMQGT020012747.1, from coordinate 4,180 downwards.
GAGGGACAGAGCTGCTGCTGTGGCAGCATCGAGGCTGTGGGATTCACTCCCACTGCATGTTAGATGGGCTCCTTCACTGCCCATGTTTAAGTCTTCTTAAAACCTATATGTTTTTCATTGGCAACAGTCAGTTGACTTTTACTCATTTGTTTTACTTCTGATTATGTTTAATGTCTTTTTATTCGGGCTGCAGCGATTCCTCGAGTAACTCGAATAATTCGATTATAAAAAATCCTCAAAGTAAACTTGATGCTTCGTTTAAACTCTGCAGCGCTCAGATGTCTCCATGTAAGTGGAGCATGTCACCCACATCAGGACCATTAGTTGTGGTCTTCTTTTTGTGGGTTTAATTGCGGTAGACAAACCAGCTTAGAGCTGCATTACCGCCACCTACTGGACTGGAGTGTGTAGTTTAAAAACCCTCAGATTCTAAAAATTTCTCCGTCACTGTGACGGATTCCCTTTAACACTGAGTGGCTCATCACTGACATGTTTTCCACTCCTCCACCGCTCTCTGCCATATTTGTGTTGTGCTCGTCAACTGTTTTTTTTTCTCTACTTCAGCTCCCAGAACAGATTGCTATAACCAGAGAAATGCTAGTGAGCGCTGTGATTAGCACTAGCGATCGTCTGGTACCGGAAGGACCCCGTCAAAATATATATTTTTTTTACTTTAATCCCTGATTAGTGACTAAATATAGACCTGCAGCAGAAACATATTTAGTAGAATGCTTGTGAATACAAAGTTTTACAGTGTTGCACTCTTGCAGCCCTCAGTTTTTCAACATAAGCACTGATAACACAACAGCAGCAGTCAGCTGTTCTACATGCAGTCTGTCTGCACAAGCGCAAAGACGTGGAGCCATTATCGAGACGTGGAGCCAAAGGAAATGTTTTTCTACCCTTTAAAAGAAGCTTTTCCCCCTGTAACCAGCATTAAACCTGTACTGGTAAACAGCTGGAGGTCCTTCATCAATCACCTGATCAGCAAGTGAAGAAAAGATCATCGTTGTCATCATCTCACCTGCTTTGGTCCAAATACATGACAATAGGTGCACTGGAGTGATAACAAGATAACCCCCTAAAATATACAGTGGTGTGAAACAGTGTTTGCCCCCTTCCTCATTTCCTGTTTTTTTGCATGTTTGTCACACTCAAGTGTTTCGGAACATCAAACCAAGTAAACACAAAATGCAATTTGTAAATGAAGGTGTTTATTATTAAAGGTGAAAAAAAATCCAAACCATCATGGCCCTGTGTGAAAAAGTGATTGCCCCCTAAACCTAATAACTGGTTGGGCCACCCTTAGCAGCAACAACTGCAACCAAGCGTTTGCGATAACTTTGCAATGAGGCTTTTACAGCGTTCTGGAGGAATTTTGGCCCACTCATCTTTGCAGAATTGTCCTAATTCAGTTACATTAGAGGGTTTTCGAGCATGAACGGCCTTTTTAAGGTCATACCACAACATCTCAATAGGATTCAGGTCAGGACTTTGGCTAGGCCACTCCAAAGTCTTCATTTTGTTTTTCTTCAGCCATTCAGTGGTGGACTTGCTGGTGTGTTTAGGATCATTGTCCTGCTGCAGAACCCAAGTTCGTTTCAGCTCGAGTACACGAACAGATGGTCGGACATTCTCCTTCAGGATCTCTTGGTAGACAGCAGAATTCATAGTTCCATTTATCACAGCAAGTCTTCCAGGTCCTGACGCAGCAAAACAGCCCCAGACCATCACACTACCACCACCATATTTTACTGTTGGTATAATGTTCTTTTTCTGAAATGCAGTGTTCCTTTTACGCCAGATGTAATGGGACACACACCTTCCAAAGGGTTCCACTTTTGTCTCATCGGTCCACAGAATGTTTTCCCAAAAGTCTTGGGGATCATCAAGATGTGTTTTGGAAAAATTGAGACGAGCTTTAATGTTCTTTTTGCTCAGCAGTGGTTTTCTCCTTGGAACTCTGCCATGCAGGCCATTTTTGCCCAGTCTTTTTCTGATGGTGGAGGCATGAACGCTGACCTTAACTGAGGCAAGTGAGGCCTGCAGTTCTTTGGACGTTGTTGTGGGGTCTTTTGTGACCTCTTGGATGAGTCGTCGCTGCGCTCTTGGGGTCATTTTGGGCGGCAGGCCACTCCTGGGAAGGTTCACCACTGTTCCATGTCTTCGCCATTTGTGGATAATGGCTCTCACTGTGGTTCGCTGGATTCCCAAAGCTTTGGAAATGGCTTTATAACCCTTTCCAGACTGATATATCTCAATTACTTTCTTTCTCAATTGTTCCTGAATTTCTTTGGATCTCGGCATGATGTGTAGCTTTTAAGGATCTTCTGGTGGACCTTACTGTGTCAGGCAGCTCCTATTTAAGTGATGTCTTGATTGAGAACAGGTGTGGCAATAATCAGGCCTGGGTGTGGCTAGAGAAATTGAACTCAGGTGTGAAAAACCACAGTTATAGTATGTTTTAACAAGGGGGGCAATCACTTTTTCACACAGGGCCATGATGGTTTGGATTTTTTTTCACCTTTAATAATAAACACCTTCATTTACAAATTGCATTTTGTGTTTACTTGTGTTGTCCTTGACTATTGTTTAAATTGGTTTGATGTTCCGAAACACTTAAGTGTGACAAACATGCAACAAAACAGGAAATGAGGAAGGGGGCAGACACTTTTTCACACCACTGTACATATTGCTGCAGCTAATATGGTCTAACACAGAACTGTAGTTGGTGATGGCCACAGAAAAGTGTTCTGTCCTCCTCATGAATACTTTTTTATATATTTGGTTTCTTCCAAGTATTGCTTGTTGTTGGGATCTTTGTCACTGGTAGTGTGAGGCAACCTCTGCTTATTCTCCTGATGAGACATGGATGGTGACCTGAGGACCTCCTCCCAGACCTGTATCAGGGGTTGGAATAGGACAGTATGGGCTACTGTTGAGTGGCATTAATGTCCCAGAGGTTCTCAGTTGGATGCTGGACTAGCAGTACCATCTCTGTCATCCTCTGTCTATATTTTCTCACCCTATGTGGCCAAACATTACCCTGCACCAAGGACCCAGGCTCCACCTCATCAGTGTAAGATCTGACAGGGGGTAAGAGGATTTCTTCCTGCTACCTAATAGCAGTCAGGGTAACGTTGGCTTGTGCAACCCTCCAGGAATATGCCTTCCGAGACCACCGCTCACCCACTGCCAAACTGTCAAGCAAGCAGCGTTACTGTCATGCTCTCTGCAGACAGTTGGGCTGAGAGCTCAGCTTCTAATAAATCATATCAGGATTTCATGCCAGGCTCATGGAGTTTTTCTGACCAAACTTTCAGATTCTTGCACATAAGAAGCATGTTGGATAAAATTTTTTTTTTTTTTTTTTTGGGCTCTGGCAGATCTATATCTCTCCATAGCTCTACTGCTGGGTTTGATGCCCTTTTGCATTCCTGTCCAGCTCTTCTCGTGTAACGGCCCATCTCCCTCATCTCTCTTCAGCACTCTTGAATGTGTCTGGAGACACAACAAATGTTGTTGTGGCATTTACAGATATGCCATGTTGGAGCAGCTCAGAAAGACAAAGGTCAGGAAGGCAGCAGGTCTGGATGGAATTAGCTCCAGACTGCTCAGGGACTGTGCAGACCAGCTCTGTCAGGTGGTCCTGCACATCTTCAACCTGAGCCTGAATCTGGAGAGGGTTCCTGAACTGTGGAAGACTTCCTGCATAGTTGCAGTGCCAAAGATCGCACATCCCAGGGAATCCAACCACTACAGACCTGTGGCCCTGACTTCTCACCTGATGAAGACCATGGAGAGGCTCATTCTGCAGGAGCAGGATTGACAAACTGGTGCGGAGGTCTAGCTCTGTGCTGGGATGTCTGCTGGAGTCTCTGATGGTGGTGGGTGAGAGGAGGATGTTAGCAAAGCTGACATCCATCATGGACACCCCCATCACCCTCTGCATGAGACCGTGGGTTAGCTGAGCAGCTCCTTCAGTCAGACTGAAACACCCTCACTGCAGGAAGGAGCGCTTTCACAGCTCATTGATCCCAACAGCAGTTAGACTGTACATGATGTCATGAGTCACTTGGACACTTTACCTCCACTGCCATCACATATACATTTTATTTATTACACTCCCACCCATATAATGCATACCGTGTATGTTGTGTACCTTACACCCTGCTACAAA